>ML337983.1:0-20972 GCA_005239505.1 Nicotiana paniculata | reverse complement strand
CGTGTAACATCTACTAAGATGGAAAAGATATTTCCATGTGGTTTTTTTGATGTGATGGAACACTTCCAATCCACCTTGTACACGAGGCACGATGGAAAAGACTTGGAGGACCTGTTCAATACAGATGGATGTATTCCTTTGAGAGGTAATATTATAAGTTTCATGTAATTTTCTGTTTTATGTGAATGTTCTTGGCTAACCTGAAAGTATGAAGGACAATTGGCAAATGCAAACAATTTGTTAAGCAGAGGAATATGATTGAAGTATCTATATGCGAAGCTTATCTTGCAAAGGAAACTTCTCATTTTTGCTCTTATTATTTTGAGAGTAAGGTGAGATGTGCTAGGAATAGGCCCAATAGGAACACGGTCGAATGTGTGAATGATCCATTATATCCGCCTATGTCCATATTCAATCAACCAGGCCGATGTTCTAAGGATGTTAGAAAGAGAAGTTTGAGTGATATGGAGTACAAGTCAGCTACACTTCATGTGTTACTAAATTGTCCCGAAGTTGTACCATTTCTCAAGTAAGTATTGATTTAGTAGTTATCAAAATATAAAATTTAATGTGATTACATCTCAATGTAACTACTAAAAATATTTGATGTGTCACAGTCACTCTGTGGATCAATTTGGCCATGATGCTGTATATACAGGATTTGGTACGTGGTTCAAACAATTTGTAAGTTTATCCTTATAATATTCTAACACTATGTAGTTAAACAATGTTTGGGAGTTACGCTAACTTATNTCTAAGTACGTTGTGAATGGTTATAAGTTTCATACAGAGGATTGCTCTAAAAATAAAAATAGCAACAACAGCGGGGTGTGGGTTCAAGGAAGTGATGGCAATCAAGTTGGAGATATTGATTATTGTGGTGTGCTCAGAGAAATAATTGAACTAGAATATGCAGGTTGGCCATATAAGAAATTGATACTCTTTAGATGCAAGTGGTTTGACCCACATCCAACAAGAGGTACAAGAGTACACAACCAATACAACATAATTGAGGTTAATCATACGAGGGAGTATGATCGCTATGATCCTTTCATAATTGCACATAATGTTAGGCAAGTGTATTATGCTCCTTATCCATTGCGGCGGAATAAGTCTGATTGGTGGATTGTAATTAAAACTAAGCCTGTAGGTAGGGTGGAAGTCAAGAATGTGTTAGATGTTGCTTATCAAAACGATATCTCCAGTGTTCACCAAATAGTGGACGAACTTTTAGAAAATGATTTGGAAAATCCTGCACACACATTGGAAGAAGTTGATATAGATGAAGTAACAATTATAGAAAATGAGGAAGTAGAATCAACTGATGAAGCTAAAACTAGTGAGGAAGAAGAATTCTCGGACGAGGAACAATACGTCGATGAGCTTTAAAAAGTTGGTTTCTTTAATAACTCTCATTTTATAGCTAGTTTCTTATATTTTTCAATCTAAATATGTATTATATTATGCAGATGACAGGAAAGGGTCGAGGTAACGATGACCCTACTGGTCCTTGGGGTCGACAAAAGGCTAGTAAGGGAAAGAGGAGGGTACAAGATAATCCTCCATCTTTTTCACCCTCTTCAGAGATGCCGATGTCTGCGCCTATGTCTTATCCTCCACTTGATGGCTATTATGAGGTGCCACAGCATTACCAGCCCTACGTCTTTGTGCAGACACCGGGTCTTTCATCACAGGGCCATAGGACTATACGTTCGTCATACAGTCCAGCTGCCTCACAACCACATGGATCACATCCATCCGTGTCATAGCCACGGGGGTCATAGTCATCAATGTCACAGCCACTTGCGGTCGATCCAGCCATGTCGCAGTCACAGGGATCACAGCCATCTTCATCAGGGACTCCATCTATTTCAGGCCTTCGCCTGCGAGATAGTAGCTCTGACCCCCCTACACCTTTCACACATGCCTCTAATGTACAAGTTTCGAACGATGATGCTGATGATGACGAGGAGGTGCATCATGATCAGTATGGCAGGATCATCATAGTCTTTGAGGGTGATGGGTAAGAGTAATTTGTTATTTTTACGTTTATTGTTTTGTACAGTTTGTACTAAGATATTAATGTGTTCTCCATTTTTGTTAAATTGCAGGTTCATCCCGAGTAATATTACTTCGAGGATAGTCACCAAAGCCACCAGAAAGCTTTATGATGCCCCCTATACGAGTTGGAGTGAATTCCCATTCACGCTGAAGGAGCAAATTTTCAATGAATTTAAGGTATAAATGTTCTTTTAAGCAGTATAATTATTTATATTTATGATATTTCCATATAATATTTAACTTTTGAAATACAGATCAAGTGTGTATGGGAACACCGCTATAGCGCAGAAGTGGCTGCAAATTTTAATCTCAAAGCTCGGAAGCGGTTGTCGCATAGTTTCTCCAAATCTAGACAGTTCAAAAAGAAGCCTGGCTGGTTTCTTTAACATTTATGGGAGGATTTGCAAACGCAATGGCTTACCGCAACCTTCTTACAGAAGAGCGAAAAAGGAAAAAAAGCTCGCGCATCCGAGACGGGAGGGTCCTTGCACACTGGAGGTGCGATCAGCCAAGGGACAATAAAAAGAAGATTGGTACGTAATTGATTAATTTATTTTAATTTTCAAAGTATATATATTCTGTTTATTAACTAAAATTTATGAGTTTTCAGGAAAAGAAGTTGGGGCGTCCAATGAAGCAAGATGAGTTATTCAAGGAGACTCATATTGTCAAGAAGAAGAAAGAGACGGATCAAGAAAGGTGGGTCGAGGACCGAGCCTCGACTGTACATGTAAGTTTTCACTTTTCATTAAGTATTTTGATTTACACTTATATAAATTTTGAAATACTAATTCAATGTACTTTTTCTTATAGGATTGATTCACAGCTGACGTGGAGGAACTCATACGTAGTTAGCCACCTAATGAGTGGGGCGAGGCAATCCAACTTTCGGACGAGGATGCTGAAAGAATATGGATGGAGGTTGTTGGCGGTGCAAAATGGGGGAAGGTATACAGGCTTCCTACTAAGAAGTTCCATCGCTATCACTGTGGAATGCAAGGATTAGGGACTTCCTCGCAAGGCGAGCAACTTCGTGGGGAAAGTAGCTCACATCCGAGCTAGAAGCTGCCAAGGAAAGAGAAAAGCTTAGAGATGCTCAGTACGTTGGCATGCAAGCTCAGTACCATGGCATGCAAGCTCAGATCAAAGCTCTCCTAGCTTTTGGAGCTTTTCCGATTCCCCGGTCTCGTGAGTCATCGCCAGAGGCTCAACTTGAATATGAGTGTTCCTTCTGTCCTTCCCGTGCTAGTTCCTCCCGTCCTCCCCGTGATCGTTATTCTCGTCCTCCACGAAGTGACCCTTCTTATTACCGTCTTGATAATGAAGATTCATCAGACGATGATGATAATGATGTTGAATGAAACAATCCTTGAGTACTTTTAGGTACTTTGAACAAGACAATATAACTTTGATCCATTTTCGAATGGGCTTGTAATAAGTGTTAACTTAGTTTTGTTAGTTTAATGTGTTAGTTCTATTGAATTTTATACTTTGTTGGTTTTAATGTTGTTGTTGTGTTATTGTTGTTGTTTTGTTGTGTTGTTGTAGTTCGTATTGTTGTTGTTGTTGTTGTTGTAATAGGATTTGGTATGCTGGCAGGTGGTGTAGCTGCCAAAATAGGAAGTTTCTGCCAAAATAATTCCCATAAAAGCGACCAACTTTGGTCGCTATTCTATAATTTTTTTTTCTGGGCAATAGCGACCAAAGTTTGTCGCTAACTAACCCAGATTTCCAGAATAGCGACCAACTTTGGTCGCTATTTTATTAAAAAAATATTTTTTCTGAAAATTGGCGACCAAAGTTGGTCGCTTATTTAATAAAAAAAATTAAATTGTTGAAATTAGCGACCAATTGTGGTCGCTTTTTATTTTAAAAAATTAAAAAAATTATAAAATAGCGACCAACTTTGGTTGCTATTTTTCAGATTTTAAGATATTATATTTTTTTTACAGACCAAAGTTGGTCGCTATATTTTGTAAAAATATAATTTAAAAATAGAGACCAACTTTGGTCGCTAAATTTATATTATTAAAATACTACAACGACCAAAGTTGGTCGCTTTTTTTGATACCCGGAATATTTGGTCTTTTTACCTTAGAGACCAAAGTTGGTCGCTAATTAGCGACCAACTTTGGTCCCTAAATTAAATGGACCAACGAAAAAGCGACCAAGCCATTTTGGATGTCTTTTGGTCGCTTTTGCTGTTTAACGACTAACTTTGGTCGCTTTTCGTGGTTGTTTTTTTCCAGATTTTTAGTAGTGATGTCAGCATTTCTCAATAAGCCAAATACTGCATAGGACAAGAGGAGTACATGAAAGGAAAAGCATAGATAAGTCCATAAAGGGTATCTGGTTTTATTGTAGGATTATTTGCTAAGTGATAAAGGGGTCACACATTTCTTCGATTCCGCTCTAGTTAGCTACCTATGGTCTTATGGCTGAACTGATAGTGGTTAGAAAGAGGAATGGTTGATCATTTAGTGTACTTGTCTTTCTATCTCTTTTTGATTTAATGGTTTCTATCGACGGGATGTTACGCACCGTATTGGGGTCGGGTGGATGAAATGGAGGTTAGCATCTGGAGTCCTGTGTGATAAGAAGGTGCTACCGAAACTCAAAGGTAAGTTCTATAGAGTGGTAGTTAGACCAACCATGTTGTATGGAGCTGAGTGTTGGCCAGTCAAGATTCACATATCCAGAAGATGAAAGTAGCAGAAATGAGGATGTTGAGATGGATGTATGGGCACACTAGGCTGGATAAGATTCGGAATGAAGATATTTGAGAGAGGGTGGGCGAGGCTCCTTTGGATGACAAGATGCGGGAAACGCGACTTAAATGGTTCGGACACGTGCGAAGGAGAAGCCTAGATGCACCGGTTAGGAGGTATGAGCGGTTGACTTTGGCAGGCATGAGAAGAGGCAGAGGGCAGGCTAAGAAGTATTGGGGAGAGATGATCAGGCAGAACATGGCGCGACTTCAGATTTTCGAGGACATGGCTCTTGATAGGAATATGTGGAGGTCGAGAATTAGGGTGGTAGGCTAGGGGGTAGCCGACAGTTCTTCCCTCTTTGTACCGGGTAGTCTGATAGAGTTTTGCATAGTTTTGTGTTATTGTCCTTTCACTTATTCGTTGTTGTTATTTTCTTTCTGGCATCTTTTGTTGTTACATGCCTTTTCTCTTGTTTCTTTTCTGATATTATTGTTTCCCCTGTTGAGCCGAGAGTCTCCTGGAAACATCCTCTCTATCCTTTTCGGGGCAGGGGTAAGGTCTGCGTACACTCCATTCTCCGCAGACCCCACTAGTAGAATTTTACTGAGTATGTTGTTGTTGTGATTTCTGAGCTACACTTTTCCAAAGCTTTGTTGTTGTTGTTGTTGTTGTTGTTTTCTTATTACTGAAGGAAGAATGGTTGGGAGGACATCTTTTGTAATTGAGTTCAAGGAAACTTAAAGCAGCAAATGTTTGATTCTCACTTTTATGGAGCTTGCTTTTGTATTTTCCTTTATTGGTTTAGCGACTTCATACGTTAGATTATTACCTTGATTTCATCCAGCATCAGATGTGTCCATTTGCCAAAAAACAGTAACCATTTTATGAAGTTAAAAAGCTAGAGAGAGAAAAGAAATGGTGATTCTTCTATCAAGTTTCATAACACCCTGAAGGTGTTATAGACACATCTGATGTGGAAATAGGCCTTTCATTTCCAAGTATCTGGGCGACTGCTCGTTACCTCTTCGTTTGCATTTCCCATCTTACTAGGTTTTGAACCCACAAGATTATTTTGGATATGTGCTTTGCCTAGTGTCATCTAAATGGCAATTAAAGTGCTAATGATGATGAAATGATGTCAGATATAGCATTCTAGATTATTTTTCTAAGAGATTAAGAAAGAAAATTAAAGCCCTTAATAATGTAATTGAACTTAAAATGTTATGCCTATGAAAATGATGCTAGAAAGCTCAATCATTTTGCTAACTTGCTTTTTTATATCCTTTGCTTGTGAGTTACTTTAGTGTTCCCTATTTTGATGTGATGAGTTGTATTCTGTTTTGATGTTTTAACAAACTTTTATGTGACGGAGCAGTTTGAGGACCTAATGTATATAGCATCACAAGCTATCTATGCTTCCAGGAATTCCGGATCATACAGTGTTGAATGAGGACGGACCAGCTAAGGGACATGATCCCTTAGCGGACTCACATAATAAAGTACAGGACAACTTGACAGCTGTAAAAAGCTGTGAAAGAAAAGGTGACTGCCTGCTACTGTTCACGCTACAGTGTAGCAACAGTGCAGCAGTCACTTCCTAGTGGTTGAGCCGTGTACCTTCAAGATTTTGGACATCCTTCTTGGAATGTGCAATGTTTGGTAATATCTTGAAGCAAGAAGAACAACATACTCACTTGAACAATTACTAAGAATATTAAAGCATTAAGTGCTCTCAAGAATTAAAGACTCAAGGGCTTTAAGAGCAAGAAGACAACTCCACTAAGACCTCACACGTGGTTATCAAGTAATGTTAATGTCCTTAGTTGAGTTGTAATATTGTATCTTGTTTTTCATTGTATCCTACTAAGCTTTGTAGAAGCAACTAGTTAGGAATCTCTTAATCTTTCATCTTCCAAACTTGTGTGTGACTAAAGCTAGTCATGAGTCAAAGTCTTTGTAACTAGGTTGTGACAAAGTGGCTTGTAATAGTTTAGATTACNAAAGTGGCTTGTAAGAAGTATTACAAGTTAGAGTATTGAAGTCTTTGTAAGAAAGTCATTACAAAGTGGCTTGTAATAGTTTAGATTACAAGTTAGTAAAGTTGAAATCCTACAAGTGTAGGTCATGGTTTTTGTCCCCTTGAGTGGGATTTTTCCACGTAAAATCCTTTGCCTCTTTACTCGTTTTTCTAGCACGTAGTTCTGTGGAAACTAGTAGAGGACCTGGTCACTCTACTGGTTGGTGGACGCTAAGAAAACTTCAATTGGTATCAGACCGGGTTCTTTCTGAAAGGTTAACACCTAGAAAGGATCTCTAATGGCTGCTCCACCCAATTTTGAAGAAGGTCAATCAACCTATAGACCCCCAAGATTCAACGGCCAATACTATAGTTGGTGGAAAATGAGAATGTATGACTTTATCATGGCTGAAGACTCCGAGCTTTGGGACATCATTTGTGATGGCTCTCATGTGCCATTAAAAAAGCTTGGAGAAGCAGGTCCTCTAATACCAAAAACCAGAAAGGAATACGATGAGGCAGATCGAAAGGCTGTGGAAAAGAATTTTTGTGCAAAGAAAATTCTCGTTTGTGGCATCGAACCTGATGAATACAATAGGATCTCTGCTTGTCAGTCAGCTAAGGAGATCTGGGATGCCCTGCAGACGGCACATGAAAGAACAACACAAGTAAAGCAGTCCAAGATAGACATGCTCACTACAGAATATGAACTATTCAAGATGAGGGAAGATGAGTCCATACAGGACATGCATACCAGGTTTACCTCTATCATCAATGAACTTCATTCTCTAGGTGAAGTTATTCCCAGAAACAAACTTGTGCAAAAGATCTTAAGTGTTCTGCCGAGTTTTTGGGAAAGTAAGGTAAATGCTATCACGGAAGCAAAAGATCTACAGACCTTAACAATGGATGAGTTGATAGGAAATCTGAGTACATATGAGATGACGAAGAAGAAAGACATTGAAAGAAGAGAGCCGAAGAAGGAGAAGAACCTGATTCTTCAGGCGGAAAAACTTGAGTCAAGTGAAGAAGATCATGACATGGCTTATCTCACCAAGAGATTCCAAAAAATGGTGTGAAGGAATGGTGGGATACTTAGAAGAGGCAGCTCAAGCAAGCCCAGGAATCATGATCTATGTCATAAATGTGGCAAACCTGGACACTTCATAAAAGACTGTCTGCTCTTGAAACATGACAACTACAAATACAACACGGACAAGGTTGCAAAGAGGAACCAGGTTCCAGAAAAAAGATTCAGTAGAAAAAGCGCAGCTGACAATGTTGTGAGAAAAGCTCTTGCTGCTTGGGGACTCATCCAGTGAATCAGAAGAGGAACCTGAAGCGGAAAACTGCTCCATGGTGGCAGTTGAGAACAAGGCTAAGGAGTATGACTCGATGTTTGCTCTTATGGCTCAATCTGATGAAGAAGAAGAAGAAGATGACACAGATGAGGTAAATTTCCGGAATGTTCAGAGAAATCTGAAATCCTATTCTCCTAAAAAATTAATGTCATTGTCAAATGTTCTCATTGATACCTATTATAGCTTAGTGGAAGATAAAGACGCATTGACCCTAGAACTAGGAGAAGTAGAACAGACCAGAGATGACCTAGTTGTGTGTGTGGTTGACTTGAAAGAAACTGTAGGAAACCTTGAAAAAGAGAATGAGACTCTAAGGTGCAAAATTAACTGTGTTGAGAATGAAAGAGATGACCTAATGGTAGTAGTTGTGGATTTTAAGGATACCATAAAAGATCTTGAAAAGAAAAATAGAGAGTCAGAAAATGAGAGAGATGATTTAACTGTAGTAGTGGCATATTTGAAAGAAAAAATAGAGAATCTAAGCAGTGAAAAGATGTGCTTGAACATGAGAATAGATACTGTTGAGCAAGAACGAAATGATCTTCAAGTAGTAATCACAGACTTAGAAGAAACTTTTCAGGGACTAATACTAGAACCTGGTTCATCAAGTGTAGATAAAGGGAAGGAAATAGCTAGTGAAAAATATGTCAAGCTTGAAAAAGAACTGAATGGGGTCAAAAATAGTCTGTGCAGTGAGGTTGAGAAAAATAAGGAGTTGCAAGCAGAAGTGAGCAAACTAACATATGATATTAAGAAATCTTTGAATTGGACTTGGTCCACAGACGCTGTCACTGCTATGTACTTTAACAACTCTGGGAACAAGCAGGGAATCGGGTTTCAAAAGGAGAAAACTCCCTACAACCCTCACAGCAAGTATGTTACAGTCCCTGACAATTGGCTTTGTACCCATTGTGGGAACAATGGACACTACAAGGAAAGTTGTCCAGTCAGGGACCAATCAGTCCAGAAAAATAAAATGTTTACAAGCAGGAGAAAGCCTGATCAGGGACCAGGTCCCAGCAAGAAACACAAAATCCTGCCAGCATGGACTATAAAAGTTCTCATTCACCCATTTCCAAATTACAAGGGACCCAAACTTGTTTGGGTTCCTAAATCTGACCATTGATTTGTGTGTGCAGGGATCAGTGAGGGAAAGCGGGTACAGTGGATTATGGACAGTGGATGCTCAAAGCATATGACTGGAAATATCATGGATTTTCTCTCATTGAAGGCCCTGCAAGGAGGGGATGTGTCCTTTGGAAATGGGAAGAAGGGGTACATCCTAGGCGTAGGAAGAGTTGGAAGATCTCTGGAACACTCAATTGAAAATGTTTACTATGTGGATGGCTTGAAATATAGCCTCTTGAGTGTTTCACAAATTTGTGATAAAGGAAACAAGGTGGAATTCTTGTCAAAAACATGCACAGTTACTAGTTTAGTAACTGGAGAGGCGGTGTTGATAGCCAAGAGATACAAAAACATCTACGTTGCTGATTTCAAATCTCCGGAAGCAGGTGAGGTGAACTTCCTAAAGGCAGTTGAAGATGATGCTGAACTTTGTCACAGAAGACTAGGACATGCCAGCTTCCCTCTATTGAACAAGCTGATAAAGAAGGAACTGGTTCGTGGTCTGCCAAATTCAAGGTTCAAGGATCACAAAGTATGTGATGCATGTGCAAGAGGGAAACATGTGAAATCATCTTTTAAACCAAAAGAAAGATGTTAGCACATCCAGACCTCTTGAACTCATCCACATGGATCTATGTGGACCAATGAGAATTCCAAGTAGGGGTGGAAAGAAATACATCTTTGTGATTGTGGATGACTACTCTAGATTCACTTGGACATTATTCCTTCACTCCAAAGATGAAACATTTGAGGTATTTGTGGCCTTTGTCAAGAAAATTAAAGTGAAAATGAACATGAAAGTGGCATGCATCAGGTCTGATCATGGAACGGAGTTTGATAATGCAATATTTGATAAATTATGTAATGAAAATGGAATCACACACAATTTTTCAGCTCCAAGGACTCCCCAACAAAATGGTGTTGTGGAACGAAAGAACATGACTAGGGAGGACATGGCTCGAACAATGCTAATAGACAGTGGGATTGCAAAAAACTTCTGGGCTGAGGCAATCAATACTGCCTGCTACTTGGTGAACAGATGCATGATCAGGTCCTTCCTGAACAAGACCCCATATGAACTGCTCAATGGAAGAAAGCCCAAGGTGACCCACCTAAGGGCTTTTGGCTGCAAATGTTATGTTCCAAATAACGGGAATGATCAGCTGGGAAAGTTCGATGCCAAGAGTGATGAAGGAATTTTTCTGGGCTATTCCTCTCAAAGCAAGGCGTACAAAGTGGATAACAAAAGGACTCAATGTGTGGAGGAGATTGTTCATGTCCTCTTCAATGAAACCCCTTTTTCAAACAAGGACAACAATGGTGATGATCAAGACAACGAACCACTCTTGGTTCCAGGGGAAATTTCTGATGTGTCTAATGGCAAGGCTGATATGATGAGTCAAGAAAAGGAGACAGTGGAAGGAAACTCAACCTCTTCCTCAGAACCTCAGGAGGAACCTGGTACTCCTATCTCTCCCACAGAAGTTGAGGAAAGAATTGGAGATGCAGTGGAAAGCACTCCTCAGGTTGCAGAACAGGAGTCACAGGGAAGCCCAACTAACACACCAAGCACTTCCACTAATCAGTCTCAAGTTCCAAACTGGAAACATAAAATCTCTCACCCTCTTGATAACATAATTACCCCTCTTGATTCCGGAATTCAAACCAGATCAAAAACTAGAAACTCCCTAGCTTTCTCAGCCTTCTTGTCCCAAATTGAACCCAAGAATATCAAGGAAGCCCTAAAGGATGTTGAATGGATCGTGGCTATGCAAGAAGAACTTCATCAATTTGAGAGAAACAAAGTGTGGAATCTGGTACCCCGTCCCTCAAACAGAACCATCATAGGGACCAGGTGGGTGTTCAGGAACAAGCTGGATGAAAACGGGAAAACAACTAAGAACAAAGCAAGGCTGGTAGTCCAAGGCTATAATCAAGAAGAAGGGATTGATTATGATGAAACCTTCGCTCCAGTTGCTCGTATATAAGCCATTCGAATTCTTATACCCTTTGAATCTCATATGGAATTCACCTTGTTCCAAATGGATGTGAAAAGCGCATTCTTGAATGGTTATCTCAAGGAAGAAGTGTATGTCAAGCAACCCCCTGGGTTTGAAAATCATATCCACCCAGAACATGTATTCAAACTCGACAAGGACTTGTATGGATTGAAGCAAGCTCCCAGAGCTTGGTATGAGCGGTTGTCAAAGTTCCTTCTAGACAATGGGTTCATAAGAGGAAAGATATACAACATTCTCTTCCTGAAGAAGCGAGGAAGGAACATTCTCATTGTCCAGTCTATGTCGATGATATTATTTTTGGAGCCACTGCAAATTCCTTGTGCAAGGAGTTTGCAACACTAATGGGAAGTGAGTTCTAGATGAGCATGATGGGGGACCTGAACTTCTTTCTGGGTCTCCAAGTCACACAGTCTATCAATGGCACTTGCATCAGCCAGCAGAAATATATCAAGGAACTGCTCAAAAGGTTTGACATGGAGGATTCTAAGGTGATTGACACACCCATTGCAGTGGCTACCAAACTTGACATAGATGATGCTGGCACTCATGTGAACCAAACCATGTATAGAGGGATCATTAGTTCACTTCTTTACCTCACAGCTAGCAGACCAGATATAGTCTTCAGTGTAGGACTATGTGCAAGATTTCAATCTAATACCAATGAGTCACATCTGAAAGCAGCTAAGAGGATCCCGCGCTACCTCAAAGGCACACAGGACCTGGTACTTTACTATCCTTCAGGTGACAATTTTAATCTTATCGGTTATGCTGACGCTGACTATGCAGGTTATCTGGTAGATAGGAAAAGCACTTCAGGGATAGCTCATTTTCTTGGTTCATGCTTAATCTCATGGGGCACAAGAAAGTAGAACTCGGTGGCATTATCCATAGCTGAAGCTGAATATGTTGCAGTTGCCTCCTGTTGTGCTCAACTGCTATGAATCAAACAACAATTGGAGGATTTTGGTGTTTTCATTGACAGTATTCCACTCCTATGCGAAAACACAAGTGCACTCAATATGGCAAAAAATCCTGTTCAACACAAAAGAACCAAGCACATTGATGTGAGACATCACTTTCTCAGAGACAATGCTGAAAAGGGTCATATCAGCATGAGGTTCTGTTGCACCGAAGATCAAATTGCAGACATCTTCACCAAAGCACTTGGAAGAGAACACTTTGAGAAGAACAGACTGGCTCTGGGCATGCTGAGACCCAATTAGGAACCTGGTTCTCCTATGGCTTTGAATGTCTTACTCAGGTTAAGAGGCTAAGGTGTTTTCCTAATAAAGTCTAACTCACTTCAATACCGTTGCAGGTAGACACGCATGGTGATTACAGAATTTAATGAAGTGGCACTGTAGACCATGGAAGGACTGAGGTATCTCTTTTCAAAATAAAACATGCATGGGACTTGGTTCCTATATGCTAGGTTAGTAGTTATATGTTTTCTCTCCCTCTTTCTCGAAAAGTAAGTACATTAATTAATTCTGCCACTATTCTCTACCTCTCTCCACCTTTTCAGAGACACATCAATCACTTCGGTCCTTCCACCTTTCAACACCCTTACACATTTTCCAACTCTTCAAACCGTCACTTGGACCAGTTTCCCTTCTCCCTCTCTCTACATACCTCCTCACTTCTCACTATTTCACTCACTCCCACTTCTCTGAACCCAAAAGCTTTCTTCTCACCTACTTCTTTCCCTCCTTGCTCACTGTGATTAACAATTGCGTCTCAAGAGGAAATCGCCCCATCCTCCATTGCTACCGACCTCAACATCACCCCTGATGAGGGCCAATTTTCTTCATCATCCAAGGAACCCCTCTCTGATCCTAAGCCATCTCAGGAAACCCTCTCTTCTCCCCTCGTACCAAAATCATCTCAGGAAACCTTAGTCCCTGAAGCTTCTTCTCCTCAATCGGAACCATCTCCATCCTCGCCAAAAAAACCAACCCCTATAATTGCCACTCCACCTCCATCTCCCTCTGTACCACTATTTGATCCACTCATCCCTGAAACCTCTCCCATCTCTGAAGCCTCAGAGGAGATTTTGAGCCAGTATATTGACCCATCCTCTCTCATATCTCAAACCCCCAAGAATCCGCTGACAAAGAGGCAGCAGAAAACATCATTGTCCTATCTTCCGAAAAAACTCCTGAAAATCCTTGAAATCCTCCTGAGACTCAAGGAGCCTCTCTGTCTGCTCCTGAGGATGCTGGCACCATGGTCCCTTTAGAGTCCACTCAGCATGCGACTCAACCCTAAAAAACTAGTGAGGGATCTGGTTCACCATCCTCTCAGTCTCCAAAAGAGTAAATATTCTACACTCCTCCTCTCGAGTCTATTCCCCCTCTCTATGCTCCTGTGGATGAAGATGATATGGTTCTCAGTGCATGATTTAAAGTGCGTCATGGGGTCAGCATTTCCACTCCCTCTGTGAAGTGTCCCTCTACTAGACTCCAGAAGAAAGAGGTTGTGGATCAGGATCTTGAAAAAATCAAGAAGTGTAACAAGCCTAAAAGGAGGCATCTAGTAAAGGATGGTCTATTTGTAGTGAACAAACATATTCCAGTGGTGGAGGTTGAAGAGGAACCTACTGAGGAACCTAGTTCCTTAGTAAAAAGGAAAAAATATGTGGCTAGGAAGAGTGTAAAGCCATCACCCTCGACAATTAAGGAGAAAGTGAAGAAAAAAGATGTTGGAGAGGTTAGTGGACATAAATCTGCCAGTTCGAAGGAAATATCGGCCAAAGGGTCAGGTAAACGTAAGCGAGAAGAAGAAGCAGAACCAGCAAGGGAACCTGGTTCTGTACAGGTTGCTACGTGGAAGGAATATGTTAAGCTAGCAGTGTTGTTGGGGCGCACCATTAACCCTGACATCCTTGACATGCCAGGCATGAGTCAACTCATGGCTTTGCTTGAGTTTCAAAAATGGGACCATCTCTTGAATGTTAGTCGGGCCAAATATTATGAGGATGCTGTGAGAGAGTTCTATGGTACCTTCTTCTCCCTTGCTGAGTGTCATGTGTGTGTGTTGGTAGAATGGGTGGATATCATGTTTGATCATGCTCTGCTGGGAATAATCCTAGGGGTTCCATCAGAGGGTTTGTCTTCAGTTGATCCAAATAAGGATGCCTGCAGCAACACCTTTCGGAAAGTCATTGTCAAGCCTGGGTCAGTTCAGCACGGGGACCGGGTACATAAGAAGGCTATGTTGCCTGTCTACCAACTTCTCTTTGAGTTGGTAAACAAAGTTCTTCTCCCCCGGGCAGAGAGACGATCTGTTGCATCCAAGGCTGACCTTATTCTTATGGAGGCACTTGACAACTTCACTCCCTATGGCTTCTTACTGACCAGGATCTTCAAGTACTTCCAAGTACCCCTCAGTAGTCCTCAGGTTGGAACCCGCAAATAGAGCTTCACCAAAATCACACTTGAGGAATGTGAATGCATTGAGAAGGCAGGGGCAGTAATTCTACAATCTCTCAGATGACCACTGCACTGAATGCTTCCCAGGACACGATCAAGAGGCTGAAAGCTCAAATAGCTCTTCTGGAAGTGTCAGGCCAGTCTAATAGGGGACCTGGTTCTTCGAGTTCCACTGATGCAGAAGTGTCCCGCTTGACCATGGAGAATGCAGAATTGAAACGTCAGATGGAGAATCTGAAGGAAAGGCTTCTTCAGGAACAATCCTCAGCAAATGCTCGAATGGACCTAGTCCTCCGCACTCTCACTGCCTCTACCTCTATGCCCTCCTTCTCTAGTGCTCCCTAGGATTCCTCTTTATGTGGTTGGTTGTGATTAATGTTATTTCTTTTTTTTTTTCTGGGATTGGATAACATGTGACTTCTCCTACTTTGAAAAATCCAAATGAAGTCTTCTGCTTTTGAGCAGATTCTTCTACAAATGTCTTTACGCTTTTGCTATAAATGAAATCAGTCCTTTTGTGTTCTATTTGTTGCCTCACTGACTTTTATTCTGTCTTCTATCATGATTGTGTGCACATAAGGGGCATGAGTTAACTTTATTGGACTTCCTTGATTTTTCTTGCCTGGATCTGACTTTTTATGATGCCAAAAGGGGGAAACTAAGGGGAATAATTGGAAACTCTGACCCGGTTGTGCAATGTTTAAGGGGGAAGCACAGCCTAAGGGGGAAGTGATGCGTGGCTAGAATCCATAGTTTTAAACATTATGTACCTTACATTTTGTGTGATTTTGTGATAAAAATACACGTTATATGTGCATAATGGAGTCTATTTCATGTGTAGGTGAATTGGAGATGGAAGCCAAGCTAAATTGGTGCATAAACGTCAAAAATACGCTCAAGAGTCGAAAAGGAGTGACCCGGACCATAGCCGGGCGTTTTGGCCCTAAAGCCAGCCATGCCCAGGCGTTAATGGGGCGTTAGAGCCCAAACGCCAGGCCTACCCAGGCTAGAGCTGGGCGTTTGGGGCTTAACGTCTAGGGTCCCCGGTCCGGTAAATTCCGAGTTTTGAAGGTTTTAAGTGTTTCCCGGTTTGAATAGAAGTCTCCTACACGTTTAGGGTTTGTCCCAAACATATAAATAGACCCAAAAACACAACTAAAAAGGAGAGAACTCCATTTTTGGACAGAAGATACACACAAGATCATTGAGGAAGCAAAGGATTATCAGTTTTCTTCATCTTATTCTAGTATTTTTCATTTATGCAAAACTTATGCAATTGTTTGATTCTAGCATGAGTGGCTAAACACCCATTGTTCTAGGGTTGTGATTTAGCCATGAATATTTTTATTCGACATTAACTTAACCTTGATTATAGTTCACTCAATATATGGTTGTTTCTTCAATTCTGCGTTTAATTGCTTAATTGTTTGGCCAGCAGTTAGGTTCTANCTGTCAAGGCTGGAAAATCATGATCATGTTGAGGAGGGTGGAGATATTAAAGAAGTTTTTTCTGATGAGCAACTTTTTGCTATAACCGAAGGCCCTCCTCTGTGGTATGCCGATTATGTGAATTATCTGGTGAGTGGGGTACTTCCTCCGGAAATAGAATCTGAAGCAAGGAAGAGGTTCTTACGCGATGTGAAATTTTACTACTGGGATGAGCCCTACCTGTACAAAGAATGTGGTGATCAGTTAATGAGGAAATGTATTCCTGATATAGAAGTGGAACGGGTGTTGTATGATTGTCATGAATCACCATATGGGAGCCATCATGGTGGCGATCGAACAGAAGCGGAAGTGCTACAATCTGGTTTCTTTTGGCCAATGCTATTCAAAGATGCCCACGCATTTGTTAAAAAGTGTGACCAGTGCCAGAGAACAGGAACGATAGCAAGGAAGCACGAGATGCCTTTGAATAATATCTTGGAGGTAGAGATTTTTGATGTATGGGGGATAGACTTTATGNGTCATCGAGTTGCAACAGCATATCACCCGCAAACTAGTGGACAAGCAGAGGTATCCAATAGAGAAATCAAGCAAATACTAGAGAAAACGGTGAGTGTGAACAGGAAAGATTGGGCTGCTAAGTTAGATGATGCCTTATGGGCATACAGAACAGCGTACAAAACACCAATTGCGGCATCACCGTACAAGATAGTCTATGGGAAGGCATGTCACTTGCCCGTAGAGCTTGAACACAAGGCGTATTGGGCCATCAAGAAGCTAAACATGAACCTTGAAGCCGCCGGTGAGAAAAGATTGCTGCAGTTGGATGAATTGGATGAGTTCAAGTTGCACTCATACGAAAATGACAAACTTTACAAAGAAATGACCAAGAGATGGCATGACAAACATATAAATTCGTGTCATTTTGAGCCAGGCCAACAGGTATTATTATTCAATTCTAGGCTTAGAATATTTCCTGGGAAGCTGAAATCGAGATGGTCAGGCCCATTTGAGATAGTGAGAGTCACCCCATATGGTGCACTTGAGTTGCGAGCTATACATGGTGAAAGAAATTTTTTAGTGAATGGACATAGACTCAAACACTATTGGGGTGGCCCCATAATCATGAGAAGACCAAAGTCGTGCTCGCTGATGAGTGAGGTGAGATTTTGCGTCGTGCCGCAACGTTAAATCAGGCGCTTCATAGGAGGCAACCTATTAACTTGTTGTAATCGTTGTGCCACGACATAAACTAAGGCGCTTATTGGGAGGCAACCCAATGCTTAGTTAAATCTTAGCATAGCTAGAAGTAGTTTTTATAATTATAGGTACTAACGAGCTTGTGAGTGCATTCGGGTGTAAGGAGCAGTGTGCTAGCATGACGGAAAGCCTAGCTAAAGCCATGGGGCACTGGGCGATGAGACCCTAAGGCCTGGCTAAAGCCAGGGGGAATTGCCCCCTAATGCCTGGCTAATGCTAGGGGGGACCGGGCGATAAGCCTCTAACGCCTGGCTAACACCAGGTTGGTCTGGGATTTTTAGCTCTAACGCCTGGATAACGCCAGGGTGCCCGGGATTTATGACTAAAACGCACACCAAACGCTAGGTATGTTCCACTTCTTATATTTTTCATCTCCCAACTCTCTCTCAAGATAGGGTTTACTCCCAAGAACACCACCAACACCGATTTGCTCGCACACTCACACCAAAACACATAGATTAACACACATATCTTCACCCACACAACAAGTTCACAGCACACACAAATCTGCACAATTTCGGTTTTGTGGTGCACTTCATCCGACAAACACACATCAAACATTGAGGTATGATTCTATCCCTACCCTTTGTTACTTCGAATTGGGTATTACAATTACGAAAGGTGTAGCCTTGATTCATGGTGATTCTTTATGGGTTTATGCAAGTCATGGTCATATTGTATTATGTTGTGAATCCCAATCCTCGAACCCTTTAGGAATGAGCTAAAATTGTGAAGCTAAGTGGTATTATGGAACCCCAACCAGATTTGGGTACATGAGGCAGTCCCTCAAGTCCATTATAGCTCCCATGGAAGGATTGTGCTAGCCAAGTGCTCGATGTAATTCCCCAATGGCAATACATATCCCATTTGGAGCCCGAGTCTCCGAGAAACTAACCACTAGTGTCATGCTTCATGAACTCCATGAAATTTTAAGTGTGAAGTGTCTCACGAGAAGCCGTATGTGTCAAATTGTTCGTAAACGTGCCAAGGTGAAGTCTGAGTAACCTTGGAAAATTGGAAAAGCTTATAGTGCACACGTTGTGACACCCACTAACTACTGATCATTTGTGCAGGGAAAAAATGATGCTACCAGAAGAGTCACAGGCAAAGGAAAGGCCACGTCTTCGGCCCCAGCGAAAAGCAAAGCAAAATCCCCACCACCTTAGAAGAAAAGAAAAGGGGGAGATGCTACTTCCATTATGACTGGTGAGGAAGCAATAGATGTTGTCGCTGCTATGAGATAGCAGCCCGTTGGTTAACGGGAATATGGTATCAACAGCATACCAGCACAATCCAGGAAATGGTATGCACGCTGCAAGCCAAAGCATGTTCACCCTGAAGGGGCCATTAAGGAAGGGAGTCTAAGAACAAATTTCCCAGCAATTTGGAGGAGCATTCATGAGTTGGGTTTGGGATACGTGTTCAGGCACAATGGTCACATCAACCTTAACTTAGTCCGGGAATTCTATGCAGGGTTTGACCCTAAGGACAAGAACGGATTGGTGCCAATTCGTGGGCACTTGGTGGATTTTTTGGCCAAGGCCGTATGCGATTTTCTAGGTGCACCAAATGTTCCGGTGGAGCCTCTAGAGCAATTCATCCACCATCCCAACTATAGAGAGGTGAGGCACACACTGTGGGGTTGAGTCCAGGGCTGCTTGGATTCGAGATAGATCCACAAATCGCCATAAAAGGTTTCCCAAGAAGAAAATGAAGGTTGAAACCCAGGTGTGGCTTAAAGTGATTAATGCACGGATACTACCATGCAATCATGACACCTTAATCAGCCGAGAGAGGATTTGTGTGCTCTACTTACTCATGATGAGGAAGAGAATGAATGTGGGCCATCTGTTGCGCTATCAAATGGGGTTTGTGCGTTCCAGCAATAGAATTGATCGAATACCATTCCCAAATTTCCTGACTCAGTTCCTGCTAAATGAGAATGTAGCGGTGGATCCCAACTTTTACCATACCATTGATCAACTCGCACGAGAGACTGATTCACTGGCTTAAGATTGAAGGAAGAGTCTTCACTGACCACTACAGAGCGCAATGTGCGGGATGATAGCTTCATGGCCCATCTTTATGGGATGATGGATTTGCAGTTGCGAATAGGAGGTCAGCCAACGTAAGTTGATGAGAGAGATGAGTTGGATCAGAGATACCCGCTCAGTGCTCACGCTCAGCAGATGATTGGAGCGGGTGAGGGATACAGGCTCCCAGATGATGAGGATATCAACACACCTGACGATTCTGATGCAGAGCCGATGCGCTCAGATGAGGAAGATGATGAAGAAGATGTGCATGAGGAGGAATGGAGAGCATCAGATGATGAGGACGCTGAATGATCAGGGAGTTCTTGTACCTTGCTTTTATTACTTGTTTTGTCTATATATGATGCACTGAGGACAGTGCATGAATTAAGTGTGGGGTGTTATACATACGTATTGTGGAATTGTTGTACCATATGTGGTGTCGTGTTGTAGTTTTGTATTCATGATAGTAAATGATTTTTCTTTTAAGTCTTGTAGAATAGTAAATGATTTATGACATACATTCTATTTTCCCTTATATTTGGTTTGACATGTGATGCCTGAGTAAAAATAAATAGCCTATTTTGTGACGCCTTAGCTCAGTTGTTTGACTTGTATGCTACATAGTGTAATATTTCTTAATTCTCTAAATTTTGTGTGCTTGCTTGACTTGAGAGTTGAATAAAACTGTTGTGATTGAGTCATGTGCAATGTGTGAGTAAGGTTTAGTGATTTTCTATGCTATCCTGTGTAGTCTAGAACTTGCCCCGTGTGTTAATCGAAGCGAAATTGTAGGTTATGCTAGTCTAGGAGATGACGTAGGCATTTTATTGCTTGATCATGGATGTTCTTGTCACATAAGAATTAAAAATTTCCATTGCTAGCCCCTTTGAGTCGTTTGACCTTTTATTTGGTACCCACATTACAAGTCGTACCCCTCGATTTTTTGCACCTTTTCCTCCTAAGGCATTTAGTCGCTAAAAGAAGTAAGGTGAGATATTGGGGATTAGCTTTTGAGTGGAGCCATGGAAAGGCCTGTTAGTGCACTAAAAATTGTATTCAAGAAACCACTAGCCATTGAATCTTCATGTATGGAGTGTGTGTAGGAAAGAAAGAAAAAAATGATAGTAAAAGTATGTACAAACAGATACACACCTCCGATTTTTATTAATTTGTTATAGTAAAAATATAGAAGTGCTTAAGTGAAAAAGGGCTATGTTGAATACNTAGGAGGGTTAGTCACTATTCTTAAATATATCCTACCCGTCCCTTAGCCTACATTACAACCTTAAAAGTCCTAATTGATTCTAGATTTGGCTAACTTGAATTAATGGAGATCTACACTAAGGGCAAGCTTATGGTACGACCACGGGATGCATATGAACTCTTTGTGAGAGTGAGTGAATTTTTTCGATTGTGTGATGTCCTTAAATAATGTTCCAAAAGCATATTTGAATGTGTGGACTAGTTATATTCACTCTTTTGTTGTTGGTGAGGGCATAT
>ML337981.1:23209-73544 GCA_005239505.1 Nicotiana paniculata | reverse complement strand
AGAAATGAGTTCAGCCAACTCGACCTATGTATGTTCTAGTTTTGGTAGAACAATCATGAGTTACAAAGTGGTTCGCTCGGGACAGCATGTCACAAGGTGACAGCCACCCCGCACCCCCAGTTTTGGGGCGTGACGTAAACCTTGCTAGAAAAAACCAATTGGGACAAAAACTAGACGAAGGGAAAAAGAGTGCAACACATACTTTCAATAGAGGTGATGTTCTTCAGCAATAGTATCTCTTGAGGTGTGCCACTTTCTAGTTGCTTGGAAACTTCTCTCCATCTTGGTTTTCCAGTTCGTATGAACCTTTCCCGAGGGCCTTCCCATGTCGGACCTAACTTCCCTGCATTGAGTTCCCGGGTGTTTTGAGTTACTTTCCTTAAAACTGAGTCAACCACTTTGAAATAACGGAGGTTGGCTCTTCGATTATAATATCTTTCTATTCTCTACTTTTGAGCTGCCATACTTATGTGCGCCAAGTCTTTGCGCTCATCGAGTAGCTCTAAATTGACTAACATTGCTTCATTGTTTGCCTCTTCATTTTCCTGGAAATATCACAAGGTAGATTCCCTTACATCCACCGGGATCAAGGCTTCTGCTGCGTGCACAAGGGAGAAAGGACTCTCTCCTGCGCTAGATTTGGATGTTGTTTTTGTATGCCCATAGTACTTCAGGATGTTCCTCGAGCCATTTACCTTTAACTGCTTCCAATCACTTTTTGATATTTTGTATAAAAACTTTGTTCGTTGATTCCAATTGAACATTTCCACTCGGATGACAGGGCGAAGAGGTGATCCATTTGATTTTCAGGTCTTCAAGGAACTTTGTGACCTTTGCACCTATAAATTGTGGCCCGTTATCGCAAGCTATCTCTTTCGGTATTCCAAATTTGCAAATTATGTTCTCCCACAATATATCCACCACCTCATGCTTAGCGATCTTCTAATAAGGACCTCCTTCAACCCACTTAGAAAAATAGTTAGTTAAAATCAAAAGAAATCATAACTGAATAGGGGCTGGTGGGAGTGGCCCGACGATATCCATTCCCCACTTCATGAACGGCCATGGAGACAAAACTGAGTGCATTGGTTCTGTTGGTTGATGTACCAACGGTGCGTAGCATTGACACATATCGCGTTTTTGTACAAAAGATTTGGAATCTTGTTCTATTTGATGCCACTAGTATCCCGCTCTTACCAATTTTAGTACTAAGGAATCTGCGCCTGAATGATTTCCACATATCCCTTCGTGGACTTCTTGCATAACATAATTAGCTTCAGATGCTCCCAACATCGGGCCAGCTGGCCTTGGAAAGAGTTCATGTACAATTGGCCTCCTTTGAAGCTATATCATGCTGCTTTGGCGCGCAGCACCCGGGATGCCTTGGGGTCTTTGGAAAACTTCTCATGTTCAAGATAACCAATTATCTCATTTCTCCAGTCCTAGACCAAATTAGTCGTATTTAACTCATAGTAGCTATTTGCGTCCAGAACCAAGTGCATGAGCTACACTACCGTACAGGAATCCAATCCCTTCATTTTCGTTGATAAGTTGATATTAGCTAATGTATTCGCTTCCTAGTTTTATTCCCTCGGGATGTGCGTAATTGACCACTCCCGAAATCGAGCAACTAGATCCTGAACATTCACAACGTATTGATGCATGCACTCCTATTTGTCTTCGAAGATCCCCTAGACCTGATTTACCACCAGCTGGGAGCCGCATTTGATTTCAACCTCGTAATCTATCCCCAGGCTAATTCGAGTCCTGCAATTAAAGCTTCATACTCTCTTTCGTTGTTAGTCAAAGGGAATATTCATATGGCCTGGCTTAGGCTTTCTCCCGAAGGTGTAGTTAATACTATACCAAGCCCGGACCCTTTTATGTTGGAAGCTCCATCTGTAAATAGGGTACAAATTTGTGATGTCGATTTTGAACCATACTACTTATGAAGGATATTCCGCAGGGGAAAGGTGGTCACCACAGGTATCGGGTGATATTATAATTAATGCCTTAGCTTTCTAGCAGCGACTACGAGATCTAAGGCCAGATTTTCCAAATGTAGGGTAGCGATTTTCAACTCCCGTTAAAATTCTACTAATGTAATTGATAGGAGATTGCATACCTTTGTCCTCACAGACTAAAATGGCGCTTACCGCTACTTCCAGAACTGCTAGGTAGATTAACAATTTTTCGCCTTCTTTTGGCTTCGATAGTAACGGAGGGCTTAACAAGTACCTTTCAAATCCCTCAAAGCTTGTTTGCATTCCGGGGTCCATCCGAAGGTGTTCTTCTTCTTGAGTAGCGCAAAGTATTAGTGACACTTCTCTAATGATCGGGAAATGTGAAAAGACCTGTAAAATTTTCTTGTTTAAAATAATGCCCGAATGAGTCCCCGAGTTGTTTTTACTGTGGAAATTTTTAAAACGGACCTAATTTGAGTAAAGAGTACCCCGGAATTTGAAATATGAATTTTCCAAAATTTGGGCGTTATGCGACGCACTATGCGATTGCATAACGTGTATGCGGACCGCATAATGGTTGCATACATGGGCAAAATCACTGCCCAATTTGAGGATAACTATGCGGTCCAAAATGGGATCGCATGTTGGTTCTGCAGACCGCATAGTTGTCGCATTCTTGCATATTGATTTTGGTGAGGGAGGTTATGCGACGCACTATGCAATCGCATAACGTGTATGCGGACCGCATAATGGTCCCATACCTGCACAGTGTGTTTTAAAGTTTGGCCCATCTTGAGGGCCATTCTGCGGTCGATTCTGCGGACCGCATGTCAGGAATGTGACGGCATTCCTCAACACATTCTTGTGTCGGGCTGTATTTTTCTAAATTTTAAAACCCGACCCCAGTTCATTAAAACACCCCTCCCCTTCAATTTTAACCATTTTCTGAATAAAATTAGAGAGAGGGGAAAGAGGGTTCTTGAGAGAGAAAGGTTCATCTTTATCAATTGGATTTTCAAAGTCACTCAGGCCTGGAAATTTTGAGTAATCATGTTCTTCTTCATTCTAACAGGTAAGAATCCCCAAACCCTTTCCATTAATTTTCAGGTTTTAAATAAAAGGGGACTCTCATGAATTTATTCTTGAAAATATAAGTTGATACCTTGCATGCAAGATCATTAATGTCCATAATCTAGTAAGAGAAAGTGGGTTGGGGTAAAATTCACAAAGAATGGGTTGGCAATCTAAGGGGTCACATAGCATTCGATAAAAATTTTAAAAGAGTTCAAATTGTAAGCATGATTTCCAATTCTGAGTTGAATATGTTTAATTGTGAATTAGATTGACGGTACTAGTCGGTCCGGTGATTTATGAGTAAAAGTTAAAAAGGAATTTTGACCACATGTATGTATGGCTAACTTTAACCTTTGTAGAATCCTCTTGTTGGGTCCGAGCATACGGCATGTGTACCTTGTTTGAGAATATGTGAATTGATTGTTCAAATGTGTTGAGGCGTAAGATTCTATTCTCTGATTGTCCTAGTTTAATTGTTATACTACCGTGCTAAATGAGGTTGTGAAAAGTGTTTTGATGTGCCTGTCTTAATATGTGCAAAGCTCGTAAATGCTCGAGGGTATCGATATGAAAGTATGTGTTAATGAATGAAATATTATTGATGTGCACAAGTGTGGGAATGTATATAATGGCTAAAATTCGAGCGTGGAAAGTAATGAAAAAGGGTATTGTGAAATGATGTAAATGAGTTGAACGATTTTGGCAACATTGTGTATATGAACTACTGTTTGGTGAGAACTATGGTTCCTTGGGCCCAAATAAATAAATTGTTTATATGAACTTGTGTTCCTTGATATGATGATTCTTGTGATGTAATTGTTTGTGGTTGTTGTTAGTTATGAATTTAAATTGCCAGGCAGGGTTGGGTTGCACGCCGCAACACGAAGTAATAAGGTATGGGTTGTGGTGATAAGGATGGATTAAATTTTCAGGCGGGGTCGGGTTGCGTGCCGCAACACGAAGTAATAAGGTTGATGGGTTATGGTGATAAGAGTGGTCGAGGTAATAAGGATGGAATGTGATCATTATCACTATTGAAATGAAAATCTTTAAATTCTTGAATATGTTGATGTTGAAAGGGCAAAGGAGAGATTGTGAAACTTGTTGATTTTGGTTGTTTCTTTCCACGTGCGTTGATTGTTGGTTGCATTACTGTCTCTTGTCTGTATATTGTTTGATTGTACTTGGGATAAAGTTTGTTCGTACATACTAGTACTATTCCACAGTATTAACATCCCTTTTGCCGGGGGCGCTACATTTTCTTATATGAATGTAGGTGGTTCTACAGCAGGTAATTCAGCCCACCATCAGTAGTGCCTCCTCCCCTTCCCGTCAGCTGTTCTGGTGAGCCCCACTCTCTCTCGGGGATACGTGTGGCTCATGCCGCCTCATTTTGAGTTTATTGTGTAGAGTAAGGTATAGCGGGGGCCTTGCTGCCGGCAAGTATTATATAAATCTTTTGTAATCATAGAGGCTCCGTAGACACAATGTGGGTAGTGCACATATGTATTTTGGGTAAGTAATGGTACGGTTCGGAATCTTGATCCACGTTGGTAAATGTTGTATGTATTTTGTAAGTACTTTGTATCCTGTGTTTGTAATGATAAAAAGTGGAAATGAATTCAAGTTGTAAGTTTGGGCTTAAGTTATAAATGGCTATTTCATATGAATAATGTATATTGAAATCACGGGGTAACGCGTGGGATAGGAAAGGAAAATTAAGTTTGCTTGGCCGGTTTCATTCGGTTAAGCGCCGGTCTCGTCCCTCGATTTTGGGGCGTGACAAACTTGGTATCAGAGCCTAAGGTGTTAAAAGTGTCCTAGGATGTCTCGGAGTCGTGTCTAGTAGAGCCCTTCTTATCAGTGTGTTGTCGACCACATCTATAATTAGGGGGCTACATGGACATTTTGGAAACACCCTTTTCATTGTTATTCTATATCGTGCGGTGAAGTTGAAATTGAAAATATTCTTGTCTAACTCATGCTCTATTCCAAAGTTTTCAATCATGGAACGAAAGAAGAGGGCTCGACTCAGCCTAGAGGCCAATGCCAGCCCCAAGTGTGGCTGTGAATTATGTATCCGATGGTGCGGGCGAAAGCGAATCCCTGGCCTTGAATCCACCTCGCCTTTCTGTTCCATACCAGAGTGTTCCTATTCCTACTGCGGCGCAGTGTGCTGCAACCCCTTCCGCTGGTATTCCTGATCCTTCTTCAATTCTAGCTTCAGGTCCCGGTACTTCCGATGGGGACCTTAGGGGAGCTATTCATATGTTGACCTAGTTAGTAGCCGCTCAGGCCCAAAGATCTCATGCTGCCCCTGCATCCTCTAGTGGACAGGGAGATTTCGCCTGTTCCAGAGTCAACCAGTTTCTACGGTTGGCCCCTCCAAAGTTCTCAAGTATTGATCCAAAGGTCGATCTGCAGGATTTTCTAGATGAGATGTACAAGACGCTTTGGGTTATGAAGGCTACAGAGACAGAGGGGATTGAGTTAGCATCTTACAGGCTGAGGGGAGCAGCGTATTCATGGTTCGAGATGTGGGAGAATTCCTGTGGGGAGGGAAGTCCTCTGGCGAGATGGGATGAGTTCGTTGATGCTTTCATGGATCACTTCTTGCCTGCTGAGACTATGGCAGCCCGTGCTACGGAGTTTTAGGTTCTCAAGCAGGGTAATATGAGTGTGTGGGAGTACCACATGGAGTTTGTGAGGTTGTCCAAGTACGCTCCTCAGTTGGTATTGACTATGGATGCCAGAGTTTGACGGTTTTTTCAGGGCCTCATTCCCTTGGTTGTGAATGAAGTTGCTACAGCTTCCTTGCACTCAGACATGAATTATGGTAAGATAGTGGGATTTGCCCAGGCCACGGAGGCTAGAAAATTAAAGATATGGTCGGAGAGAGAGAGTAGTAGCAGGCTTGGTCAGCCGGCCACTCGGGGAGTTCAGTTGGAGGAGGGAGACAAGTTCAGGGGAGAGGACCATCAGGGCCATCCCAGTCTTATGCTCAGTCCTCATCCAGTGCACCACCATCAGTGCCCCGTATTCAACAGAGCACTCGCTGGGGGCCAAGATCAGATAAAAGGAGACCCCATCAGTCCGGTAGTCCAGGAGGGAGGTTCCAGCAGTAGAGGAGGGCCTCGTGCCCTAAGTGTGGGAGGTTCCATACCGAGCATTGTTACCTGAATATCCTGGTATGCTTCGGGTGTGGGGGGAGAGATCATATTCAGTGGAACTGTCGTGCTCCCAGTCAGGGCATGGGTAGTGGTTTTGCTCAGCCGTCTGGTTCTTCAGTCTCCGCATCTTCAGTGCGTCCTCCAGCTCCAGCAGGGCGTGGTGCAGTTAGGGGTGGAGTACGAGGTAGGGGTGGACCCAGTCACTTCTATGCTTTGAGTGGTCTCCAGAGTGAGGAGGCTTCTCCAGATGTTATTACAGGTATTCTGACTGTTCAAGCACTTGGTGTTTATGCTCTAATTGATCTGGGGTCCTCTTTGTCTTATGTTACCCCATTTATTGCTTCAACTTTTGGGATAGAACCCGAACAGCTTCATGATCCGTTCTCTGTGTCGACTCCTGTTGGTGATTCCATCACGGCCGCACGAGTCTATAGGAATTGTGTTGTCACGGTGTGTGGTCGAGATACCACGGCCGATCTTATCGAACTTGGGATGGTAGATTTTGATGTTATCATGGGAATGGATTGTCTTTACTCGTGCTTTGCTAAACTCGACTTCCAAACTAGAATTATTAGACTAGAGTTTCCTAATGAGTCAGTTATTGAGTGGAAAGGGAATGGTGTGGTGCCAAGGGGTAGGTTTATTTCCTACCTTAAGACCTTGAAGATGATTAAAAAGGGGTGTATTTATGATTTGGTCCGGGTTACGGACACCACTTCAGAAGTGTCTGCCCCCGAGTCTGTCCCAGTCATGAATGAGTTTCTTGAAGTATTTCGAGACGAACTTCCAGGGATTCCGCCAGATAGAGAGATCGATTTCGGCATTGATGTATTTCCAGATACGCAGCCAATATCCATTCCACCATACAGAATGGGGCTCGTAGAGTTGAGGGAGTTAAATGAGCAATTGAAAGACTTATTAGAGAAGGGGTTCATTCGGCCGAGTGTGTCGCTGTGGGGCGCTCCGATTCTTTTCGTCAGTAAGAAGGATGGGTCTCTTCGAATGTGTATTGATTATCGGCAGCTCAACAAAGTCACTATCAAACACAAGTATCCATTGCCTCGGATAGATGATTTGTTCGACCAATTGCAGGGTGCGAGGATTTTCTCCAAAATTGATTTACGGTCGGGGTATCACCAGTTGAAGATCAGATAGCAGGATATTCCTAAGACCGCCTTCAGAACTCGTTATGGCCATTTTGAATTTTTGGTAATGACCTTTGGACTGACCAATGCTCTAGCGGCTTTCATGGATCTTATGAATCGGGTTTTCAAACCATTTATTGACTCCTTCATGATTGTTTTTATTGATGACATCCTTCTCTACTCGCGGAGCCGGGAGGATCATGTTAATCACCTCAAGGTAGTTCTGTAGACCCTTCATCAGCACCAATTGTATGCCATGTTTTCAAAATGTGAATTTTGGCTGAAGTCAGCCGCGTTTTTGGTTCATGTTGTTTCCAGAGAAGGGATTAAGGTTGATCCCCAGAAGATCGCAGCGGTGAAGGATTGGCCTAGACCAACGACCCCGACAGAGATTCACAGTTTCTTGGGTCTAGCTGGGTATTATCGGAGGTTTGTGGAGGGGTTCTCTACCCTCGCTTCCCCATTGACTAAATTGACGCATAAAGCAACTAAGTTCCAATGGTCCGACGCTTGTGAGAAGGTCTTTCAGGAATTGAAATCAAGATTGACTTCGGCACCGATGTTAACTTTCCCAGAAGGCCCGGAGGGATTTGTGGTTTATTGCGAAGCTTCAAGGGTTGGTTTGGGGTGTGTGTTGGTGCAACACGGGAAGGTTATAGCCTATGATTCTAGGCAACTCAAGAATCATGAGAAGAATTATCTGACGCATGATTTGGAGCTCGCGGCAGTTGTGTTTGCATTAAAAATCTAGCGGCATTATTTGTATGGGGTCCATGTGGATGTGTTCTCAGACCACAAGAGTCTCCAATATTTGTTCAAGCAGAAGAGTTAAATTTAAGGTAGCGGCGGTGGTTAGAATTGCTTAAAGATTATGATATGAATATCTTGTACCATCCGAGAAAAGCAAATGTAGTGGCCGACGCTCTCAGTCGAAAGTCTATGGGTAGTCTGGCTCATTTGGAGGAAGATCGGAGACCGTTGGCTCGGGAGGTTTGTCAATTGGCCAGTCTGGGGGTCTGTCTCTCGACCTCAGACGAGGGGAAATTCATGGTGCATAATAGGGCAGAATCATCACTTGTAGCGGAAGTCAAGGAGAAGCAGTTTATTGATCCAGCATTGGCGCAGTTGAAGGAGGCAGTTCTAAATGGCAAGATTTCAGCATTTTCGCTTGGTAGCACTGATGGTGTTTCACGATGCCAGGAAGGCTATGTGTTCCTGCTGTGGATAATCTTCAGGAGAGGGTGATGGAGGAAGCTCACACTTCTAGGTATTCCGTGCATCTAGGTTCTGCGAAAATGTATCAAGATCTCCGGGAAGTTTATTGGTGGAGCGGTATGAAGAAAGATGTAGCGGACTTTGTATCTAAATGTCCGAATTTTTAGCAGGTGAAGGCCGAGCATCAGAGGCCCGGTGGGTTAACTCAGCTTATGGAAATTTCAATGTGGAAATGGGAAATGATCAACATGGATTTAGTGGTAGGGTTACCTCGCACTCAGCGCAAGTTCGACTCGATTTGGGTGATAGTGTATCGACTCACGAAATTCGCTTACTTCTTGCCAGTCAAGTCCACCAATACTACATAATAGTATGCTCAGTTGTATATTAAGGCTATAGTCAGGCTTCATGGTACTCCAGTTTCTATTATCTCAGATCGAGGAGCCCAATTCACGGCTAATTTTTGGAGGAAATTTTAGCAAGGTTTGGGTACTCAGGTAAATCTCAGCACAGCTTTCCATCCGTAGACTAATGGTCAGGCAGAGCAGACTATTCAGACGCTTGAAGATATGTTACGGGCTTGTGTGTTGGACTTCAAAGGTAGATGGGATGATCATTTACCACTTATCGAATTTTCTTACAATAACAGCGTTCACGCTAGTATTCAGATGGCCCCATTTGAGGCATTGTACAAAAGAAGGTGTAGATCTCCGATTGGGTGGTTTGAGGTTGGTGAAGCAGAAGTGTTAGGGCCAGATCTTATGCACCACGCATTAGAAATAGTCAGAATAATTCGAGAGAGGATGAAAACCGCTCAGAGCCGTCAAAAATCCTATGCGGACGTTCGTCGAAGAGAATTGGAATTTCAAGTAGATGATTGGGTATTCCTGAAGGTATCTCCTATGAAGGGAGTGATGCAGTTTGGGAAGAAAGGGAAATTGAGCCCAAGGTATGTCAGGCCATATCGGATTGCTCAAAGGATAGGACAGGTGGCTTATAGGTTGGAATTGCCCCCTGAATTGTCATTAGTGCACCCGGTGTTCCACGTGTCTATGTTGAAGAAAGTGGTTGGAGATCCATCAGCCATCGTGCCAGTTGAGACTATTGAGGTTAATGAAGAATTATCTTATAAATAGGTTCTGGTTGCTATTCTTGCTAGACAAGTCCATAGATTGAGGAACAAGAAATTGCTTCGCTTAAAGTATTGTGGTGAAATCAGCTCGTTGAGGACGCCACGTGGGAAGCGGAAAATGAGATGAAAGAAAAATATCCCCATTTGTTTGAATAATTCTAGTAGTGTTCGTCAGAACTGTCATCTCTAAGAAAATTATATTTTATGTTCAGTTTTGTGCGAAAGCACCCCATCTTCCTTTAATTGCCTTATTGTTGTAATTTCCCAATGTGTGCTAAAACTGAACCCACTATTGCTATTTGAGTAGTGTGCAACCTTTGAGGTAAATAAAAGTTTTGTGAAGCTTATGTGTTAGGCAAGTGATTAATAGTAGTGTAGGTTGGTAATGATTAATTGAAATGAATATGGTGTGTTAAGGTGATTGGGTTGTATAGGACTCATTAAATGACCAAGTTCTGTGCAGGAATGTGAATCATGTGTAAATTTGTGGTATAGGAAGAAAGAGCTATGTGTAGTTGACACAATGATTGAATATTTTCAAATTATTGAGGTAACAACATTGTGTGTGAGTCAGTGAGTGATTAAAACTGCGTAATGGTGCTTGGGAATGTGTTTCGGGGGCTCTCTGACAAGTAGATAGGTCTAATTACAAAGGGAAATCTGGGGAAAGTTTTCTGAAATATTGGAGTTAGTGAAAATCTGGAAGTTGCATATCATGCTTTCAAAACAAATTGATTTCCAAAATCCTCATTCAAGGACGAATGATTTTAAGGGGGGATGTAAAGACCCGTAAAATTTTCTTGTTTAAAATAATGCCCGAATGAGTCCCCGAGTTGTTTAACTGTGGAAATTTTTAAAACGGACCTAATTTGAGTAAAAAGTACCCCGAAATTTGAAAGATGAATTTTCCATAAATTTGGGCGTTATGCGACGCACTATGCGATCGCATAATGTGTATGCGAACTGCATAATGGTCGCATACATGGGAAGAATCACTGCCCAATTTAAGGACAACTATGCGGTCCAAAATGCGATCACATGTTGGTTCTGCGGACCGCATAGTTTTCGCATTCTTGCCCATTGATTTTGGTGAGGGAGGTTATGCGACGCACTATGCGATCGCATAACGTGTATGCGGACCGCATAATGGTCGCATACCAACACAGTGTGTTTTAAACTTTGGCACATCTTGAGGGCCATTCTGCGGTCGATTCTGCGGACCGCATGTCAAGAATGCGATGGCATTCCTGATCGCATTCTTGTGTCGGGATCTATTTTTCTAAATTTTAAAACCCGGCCCCAGTTCATTAAAACACCTTTCCCCTTAATTTTTAACCATTTTCTGAACAAAATTAGGGAGAGGGAAGAGAGGGTTCTTGAGAGAGAAAGCTTCATCTTTATCAATTGGATTTTCAAAGTCACTCAGGCCTGGAAGTTTCGAGTAATCATCTTCTTCTTCATTCTAACAGGTAAGAATCCCCAAACGCTTTCCAATAGTTTTCAGGTTTTAAACAAAAGGGGACTCTCATGAATTGATTCTTGAAAATATAAGTTGATACCTTGCATGCATGATCATTAATGTCCATAATCTAGTAAGAGGAAGTGGGTTGGGGTAAAATTCACAAAGAAGGGGTTGGAAATCTAAGGGGTCACATAGCATTCGATAAAATGCTTAAAAGAGTTCAAATTGTATGCAAGATTTCCAATTCTTAGTTGAATATGTTTTATTGTGAATTACATTGACGGTACTAGTCGGTCCGGTGATTTGTGAGTAAAAGTTAAAAAGGGATTTTGACCCCAGGTATGTATGGATAACTTTAACCTTTGTAGAATCCTCCTGTTGGGTCCGAGCGTACGGCATGTGTACCTTGTTTGAGAATATGTGAATTGATTGTTCAAATATGTTGAGGCGTAAGATTCTATTCTCTCATTGTCCCAGTTGAATTGTCATACTACCGTTCTATATGAGGTTGTGAAAAGTGTTTTGATGTGCCTGTCTTATCATGTGCAAAGCTCGTAAATGCTCAAGGGTATCGATATGAAAGTATGTGTTAATGAATGAAAGATTGTTGATGTGCCCATGTGAGGAATGTATATAATGGCTAAAAGTCGTGCGTTGAAAGTAATGAAAAAGGGTATTGTGAAATGATGTAAATGAGTTGAACGATTATGGAAAAACTGTGTATATGAACTACTATTTGGTGAGAACTATGCTGCCTTGGGCCCAAATAAATAAATTGTTGATATGAACTTGTGTTCCTTGAAATGATGATTCTTGTGATGTAATTGTTTGTGGTTGTTTTTATGAATTTAAATTGTCAGGCGGGGTCGGGTTGCGCGCTGCAACACGAAGTAATAAGGTGTGGGTTGTGGTGATAAGGATGGATTAAATTGTCAGGCGGGGTCGGGTTGCACGCCGCAACACGAAATAATAAGGTTGATGGGTTGTGGTGATAGAATGGCCGAGGTAATAAGGGTTGCCGAGGAAATAAGGATGGAATGTGATCATTATCACTATTGAAATAAAAATCTATGAAATTCTTAAATATGGTGATGTTGAAAGGGAAAATGAGAGATTGTGAAACTTGTTGATTTTGGTTGTTTCTTTCCACATGCGTTGATTGTTGGTTTTATTACTATCTTCTGTGTATTGTTTGATTGTACTAGGGATAAAGTTTTTTCATACATACTAGTACTATTCCACAGTACTAACATCTCTTTTGTCGGGGGCGCTACATTTTCTTATATGAATGTAGGTGGTTCTACAGCAAGTAATTCATCCCACCGTTAGTAGGGCCTGCTCTCCTTCCCATCAGCTGTTCTGGTGAGCCCCACTCTCCTTGGGGCCATGTGTGGCTCATGCCGCCTCATTTTGAGTTTATTGTGTAGAGTAAGGTATAGTCGGGGCCTTGTTGCCGGCAAGTATTATATAAATCTTTTGAAATCGTAGAGGCTCCGTAGACATAATGTGGGTAGTGTACATATGTATTTTGGGTAAGTAATGGTACGGTTCGGAATCGTGATCCACGTTGGTAAATGTTGTATGTATTTTGTAAGTATTTGGTATCATGTGTTGGTAATGATAAAAAGTCGAAATGAATTCAAGTTGTAGGTTTGTGCTTAAGTTATAAATAGCTATTTCACATGAATAATGTATATTGAAGTCACGGGGTAACACGTAGGATAGGAAAGGTAAATCAAGTTTGCTTGACTGGGTTCATTCGGTTAAGCACCGGTCTCGTCCCTCGATTTTGGGGCGTGACAAAATGAACCTGCTCAAAGCGGTCAATCTTCCTATAAGCCTTTGAACTTCTTTGATGCTTGATAGCTGGTCCGGGATATCTTCGATGGCTATGATTTTATCGGGGTTTACCTTAATCCCCCTTTGTGACACCAGAAACCTTAGGAACTTTCCGGAGCTGACCCTGAACACGCACTTCTCGGGGTTAAGCATACACTTTCCGGAGCTGACCCTGAACACGCATTTCTCGGGGTTAAGCTTCATTTTATGCTTCTGTATGATGTCAAACTTTTCTTGAAAGTGCTTAAGATTTTCACACGAGTTCAAAGATTTAACAAACATATCATCTATAAAAACTTCAATGGCTTTCCCTATCCGATTTCAGACATCTTGTTGCCGATGATAAGTGGCTCCTTTAGCCCGAAGGGTATCACATTATAGCAATATGTGCCGAAATTTGTTATGAACAAATTTTTTTTCCTAATCCTCCGGGTTCATTTTAATTTGGTTGTACCCGGAATAATCATCGAGAAAACTCATTAACTCATGCCCGACCGTTGCATCAATCATTTGATCGATGTTTGGTTGTGGGAGTGTGTCCTTTGGGAACACCTTATTCATGTCTTTATAGTCTACCCACATGCAAAATTTATTGTTCTTCTTAGGAACTACTACTACGTTAGCTAGCCAGTCCAGATACTTTACCTCTCGGATCGAACCAATATAACGTAGTCGAGTTACCTGTTCTTTGACGAATTTATTTCTGGCCTCAGCAATAGGATATTTCTTTTTATTACTGTAAGGATGCCAGGATCCAAACTTAGCTTTTGTATGGCCACTTCCGTCAGGGTACTTATAATATCCGACGCAACCATGCAAAACAACCAGCATTAAATTTAAGAAATTCAATAAATCCATACTTGAGCTCGGTGTGCAGTCCTATCCCCAAGTGGAATTTCCTCTCCACGAACTTGTCAAACAATGTGACTTGCTCAAGTTATTCAACTGTGGACTTCTTTGCGCCCGTTTCTTTTGGTACCTAGAAATATCTTGGCACCTGATAAGATTCTGATGCCTCTTCCCCCCGGTTGATTTCACTTGATTCGGGAAAAGGCGCCAGTTCCTGTAATTGCTATGCCACATTCTCCTTACCTTTGCTTCTGGAGATCGAAATCACATTCATCTCCCTTGTTGCCGGTTAGGCTGTTTTTATCTGTTTAATTCCCTCGAGAGTCAGAAATTTCAGTAAATGATGATACGTTGATGGTACAGCTTTCATCTCGTGCAACCACAGTCTTCCCAAGATAATGTTGTAACCCATATCACCATCCACAACCTCAAGAAAGGTCATCTTCATAACCCCCTCTGCATCTGTAGGAAGTGGGATCTCTCATCGGCTTTTCACGCTTGGAGGTTGAACCCGGCGAGTAGTGTTATGGCCGGAATGATGCTTCCAATAAGTTTGTCTTGCTCCAATACCCTCCATTGTATAATGTTTACCAAACTCCATGGATCCAGTAGAACACGTTTGATTTTAAAATATAATACATTTAAGGGAAATACCAATGTGTCGTTGTGTGGTAGCAACAATCTTTCTACATCTTCCTCCGTGAAAGTGATGTCATCTTCAGCGACTTCCCAGAGCCTTTTGTTGTGGGTTACTATTACCTTCATCTTTTTTGTTGCCGAGAAGGTAACCCCGTTAATCTCATTACCCCAGAAAATCATGTTGATTGACTGGCGCAAGGGATCCTTTCCTGCTTTTGAGGGCTCTGTGTTATCACGGTTGCGATCATAATTGTTTTTGGCCCGATCACTTAAGAATTCCTTGAGATGGCCATTTTTTAGTAGTGTCTCCACCTCTTCACGCAGGTGTCAGCAGTCCCAACTCTGGTGGCCATTCACCCCGTGGTATTTGTACCACAAATTAGGATCTCTATGGATGGGATTGAACCTCATCGGCTTCGAGAAACGTGTTTCCTTAATATTCCGCATAGCCGACACCAACTCAACTATAATAACGTTGAAGTTGTATTATGAATGTCTGGGGTAGGAAGGATCTCAACAACCTAATGTTTCCTTATCCTGCAACAATATGTTATTTCGGCCCCGATAAGTTCTTTTATCGGTAGCGAACCTGTCCGCCATCCGGAAACCTCTGTCGCGTCTTTCGGCCTATTCATAAGGAAAAAATCGGCCCCTCAAAGACCTTCTATATATTTCAAAATTGTTTTTTGATTTCTCTTTATTCTTCTCCCGACCTTTAGCTAACGCCGGGAGGCCGATCTAATCATCCTCAATCCTTATCTTTGACTCGTACCAATTGTGAACATCCACCAAATTCATCGCTTGGAATTCGATCTAGCTTTCCTTCACTTCCGGGAAGCATCGGGATTTCTCGGATTCAAAACCTTGGTGAATTCTTCAGCCACCCATTCATCTGGAATAGACGGGAACATACTTTCCTTCTAGATTCGGATTACGAATTCCCGCAGCAACTCGGACTCTCCTTGTACAATTCAGAATATGACAGCATTCTGGACCTGCAACTTTTTGGCACCGCCATGGATTTAATAAGAGAATATGCAAACATATTAAAGGAATCTATAGAATGCTTGGGTAACATCGAATACCACGTCAAGGTTCCCCTCATGAGAGTCTCTCCGAATATTTTCAGCAAAATTTATTCAATCTCGTGGGAAGCTAAAATGTTCCCCTTCACCGCCTTTGTACAAGTGGTAATATGCTCCTGAGAGTCCAAAGTCTCGTCATATTTTGTCACGCCAAACATTTTAAACCGCTTCGGGATCAATTCCGGTACTGTGCTTGGTTTGTACGGCAATTGAGTATACTTATTTTAGTCCACCCCTTCAGCACCAGTGGTGCACCCGAGATTTGGTCCATGCGGGTGTTCACTTCCCTCATAAACCGTATGAATTTGCTTTTGAAGGGATCACTCTCGTTGTTGTGATGGGATTTTCTGCCCCGCCCCCTCCCTCTCCCCCTCCCCCTCCATCAAAGCCGAGATCGCCCCTCGGAGTGTTGTTGTCAAACCTCTGTGTTGTTTGATTTTCTAGAGCACCGGGAGGAAATGGACCTCGCCCATTCACGTTATTGGAAGCACCCGATAACTCCTGCATCACTTCTGTCATAACCTTATCCTGTCGTGTGATATGGCAAAAAATGATCTCGTGTTTCTCTTGCAGGACCCTTACCTCTTCAACAACATGCTCCTATTCAGCATCATCAGGAGTCGGCTTATGAACATATCGCTGGTACCGCATGTCGTGGACCGGCATGGCATCGTTCCCCTCATTGCGGGTATCACTGATTGAATCCTCGTGCTGAGGCTGGTCTCCTTGGGCCTCAAGATTGTGTGTGTTTTTAACACCATTATCTATCATTTTCTTGTATTGTTTGCTAATAATACACAATCAAAACACGTTAGTAAAAGAGGCAAGGAACAACTTAATTACATGACGGTGTAGGCCCTATGGTGGTGTAACGACCCGGTCAGTCGTTTTGAGAGTTAGAGCCCTGATCCCCTAATAACTGCTCTCCCCACATTTTTTCTGCTATTGGGACTTTCCAGAGTGATTAGTTATGGAATTCGGAGAGTTTTGGGACACTTAGTCCCTAATTATGAGTTTAAGCCTTAGAAATCCGACTGTAGTAAGAAATGTGTGAAGACAGATCCGGAATGGAAATTCGTCGACTCCATTAGCTCCGTTGAGTGATTTTCGGGTTAGGAGCGTGTCCGGAGTGTGTTTTTGAGGTTTGTAGTGGATTTAGGCTTGAATTGGCGAAAGTTGGAATATTGGCGATTTCGGCCAATATGTGAAATGTTGATATCGGACTCGGAATGGAATTCCGGGAGTGGTTGTAGGTTCGCGGTGTCATTTGTGACCTGTGTGTCAAATTTGAGGTCAATCGGACTAGTTTTGATGTGTTTCGGCATCGTTGTGGATTCCGTAAATTTGCTAAGTTCCTAGGCTCGAATCCATGTTTAAATCGTGTTTTTGGTATGAGGTTTGAAGGTTCGACTAAGTCTGAGTGGTGTTATACAATCTATTGGTAGTTTTGGTTGAGGTCCCAGGGGCCTCGGGTGGGTTTCGGATGCTCAACGGGGAGATTTTTTACTTAAGCTAATAGCTGAAGTTGCTGGTTCTGGTGTCTCGCACCTGCGGAAGGGGAGTCGCAGGTGCAAACATGCAGGTGTGATAAGGGGTTGCGCAGGTGCGGATTTTCCCAAGGCTGCCAGGGTCTATAGGTGCGGCTTGGAGACCCCAGGTGCGGAACCGCAGATGCAGCCCAGATACCGAAGGTGCGGCCCCAACCAAATTAATGAGTTTTTGCACCTGCGATGCATTTTCCGCAGGTGCAGTTCAATTGGCCACAGAAGCGGAAGTCCCTAGGAAGAAATAGGCAATTCGAGGGTTTGGATTTCATAATTTCTAAAATCAATTGGTGCTCGGGATTTGGCGATTTTGTGAGGATTTTGAAGAGGAGATCAATAGGTAATGCTTCCTAATCCTATTTCCCTTGTATTTCATCAACCTATAGTGAATTCTTCAATCTAATTACGGAGAAATGGTGGGGAAGTGTTTGAAAATGAGAGAAAGGTCCCCCAATTGGGAATCCGAGTTTTGAGTGAGATTTTGACGTCGGATTTTGATTATTTTTGGTTGAGTGTACTCGTGAGTGAATGGGTGTTCGGAATTTGTGACTTTAACCCGATTCCAAGTCGTGGGCCCAAGAGACTTTTTGGGGAATTTCCCTAATTTCGCGCTTTAGCTTCAAATTGATTTGTTAATCTAGTTTCTTGTAGTGATATTCACATTATGAAACTTATTTGAATAGATTCAGGCCATTCGGAGTTTGGTACTCGTGGCAAGAACGTGATTCCGGGTTGATTTGAGCAGTCGAGGTAAGTGGATTTCCTAACCTTATGTTGGGGACTTCCCTCTTAGGATATTTGATGCTAAATGTTGTGTGGGCGCCATGTACGTGAGGTGACGAGTACGTACATGGGCCGTTACTGCAAAAATCTCATTATTTCCTTACCAAAACCTAAATTGTTTCCTCTTCTATGAACTTGTTCGCATGTGATATATTGTTTAGTTTAGATTAGGAAAGCATGCTTACGTGCTTAATTGCCTACTTGATTTTCTGTGCACCATGCCTAGTTACGCCCTTATTTGCCTTATCTGTGATTAGTGTAAACTGTGTAAATCCGATGTAATGCTCGTCATTCACCCTCCATAGCATATTTACTTTGGGACTACGGACGTATTTCGGGAGATCCCCCTGTACTGCATATTTTTTGGGACTACGGATATATTCTGGGAAATCCCCATGTACTGCATAATCATTTAGAACTACGGGACGGTATCCCGGGAGATTTCCACTTTGTGAAATATATTGTGTGGAGGTGAGGACTCTCTTTACTATAGAACGCATATTGTTTTTTCTTAAACTGTTTACTGTATACATTACCTATCTTTTGTACTGTTTTAATTCTATTATATATAAATCCAATAGAGCCTTAACCTGACCTCGTCACTACTTGACTGGGGTTAGGCTTGGCACTTACTGGGTACCAAATATGGTGTACTCATGCCCTTTCCTGCACATGTTTTTGTGTGCAGATCCAGGTACGAGCTATCAGCCTCGTGGTTAGTCGATGGTGCTGATTTTAGGAGACTACAAGGTATTTCTGTCGCGTTCGCAGAATCCTCCGAGTCTCCTTCCATTTTATCTTTTAGAGATGTTCTTATGTAATTTCTAGTTTTTGTTAGAGCTACAGTAGTGTTAGAAGCTTGTGACTGTCTATGGCATTTCGGGTTTTGGGACGTTATATTTTTGTATGAGTCGAATGGACAGTACGGTATTTATGTCATTGCCCTTATCCCCTTTATTGCCTGTGTTTCATTTCAATTTTTCCCTTTTATTGTAGGCTTACCTAGTCGTAGAGACTAGGTGCCATCACGACACCTTCGGATGGTAAATCAGGTCGTGACAAGTTGGTATCATAGCATCTAGGTTCATAGGAGTCACAAGTGACAAGACGGTTTATTAGTGTCTCGTGAATCGGTGCGGAGACGTCCTATCTATCTTCGTGAGGCTAAAGAATTGTTAAGAACAATCATATCTCTTTGATTTCCTTGTTGTGCGAGTTATTGACATCAAAAATTACTAAAATTATATTCTCTTCTTTCCCACAGATGGTGAGGAACCATACTGGAAGACTGACGACCATGCACCCGAGCCCCCTGCCAGAGTCGCCAGAGGCTGGAGTCGGAGTAGAGGACGACCATGCAGTGCAGCTCGAACACCTGCGAGAGTTGCGGCAAAGGAGCACCCAGCAGCTCTAGCTGGAGGGCCGGCACCGGAGGTTCCTGTTGCTGCTCCAGCCTTACAGGAGACTTTAGCTCAGTTCATGAACATGTTCATCACTCTAGCTCAGGTTGGACTACTTCTAATAGCTCCCGCTACATCTCAGGCCGAAGGAGGGGCCCAGACTCCCGCAACCCGAACTCCTGAGCAGAGGGTCCAGGTTGATCAGGCCACTGGAGTATATTCTTATGCCCCTAGTGGCTCCGGTACAGCATAAGACCAGGGTAGATGCTTTTGAAGCAGAGCAACTCAGACATGAGAGCTACAAGAAGTACCACCCCCCACTTTCAATGGACTAGCTTCAGAGGATGCTCTGGGTTTTCTTGAGGAATGTCATCGTATCCTCCGCACTATGGGAATTGTGGAGACCAGTGGGGTTTCTTTTACCGCTTTCTAGATGAGGTGAGCGGCATATCACTGGTGGCATGCCAATGAGCTGAGTAGTCTGGACGAGGCAGCCTCACTAACTTGGACTCAGTTTTCATAGATGTTTCTGCGAGAGTTTGTCCCTCAGAGCCTCAGGGATACTGGGGGCGCAGAGTTCGAGCAGTTGCGTCAGGTAACTATGACCGTGTCGGAGTATGCAGTCTGTTTCAGTGAGTTAGCTCGGTATGCATCAGCTTTGGTTGCCACAGTCAGAGAGAGGGTTCATCATTTCATTGAGGGACTTCACCCTTGTATTCTGACCAGTATGGCCAGAGAGTTGGAGATGGATATCACTTATTAGCAGGCTGTGAGTATTGCCAGGAGAGTAGAGGGCATGTTTGCCCGGGACCAAGAGAAGAGAGAGGCCAAGAGGTCTCGAGAGACTGGTTATTTTTCAGGAGCTCGTGCACCAGCAGCACGCTATGGTAGGGACTTTGTGGGTCGCCCTGTTCATTTAGCTCTTCCAGCAGGTAGCGGTATTCGAGCTCCTCCTAGACCTCAGAAGCCCTATTATGCACCGCCAGTATCCAGTATGCCTCCAGTTCGAGGTGCTATTACTGGCTCGCCCAGCAGGACAGCTCCTATTCAGTCTCAGTCGCAGCTTCCTCTAAGGGGTTGTTTTGAGTGTGGTGACACTCGTCACATGATTAGAGATTGCCTCAATGCTAGGAGGGGTGCTCCTCCACAGTCTTATCAGCCTCCACGTGCTCTGCTAGTTCCTCCGGCTATTTTTCTAGCCCCAGCTGCCACCCTATCTCCTCAGCCAGCTGGAGGTGGAGGTCGGGGAGGTAGAGATCACCCTAGAGAGGGACGTCGAGCCAGATACTATGCCCTTCCAGCTCGTTCTGAGGTCGTTGCCTCAGATTCAGTCATCACAGGTATTGTCTCTGTCTGTCATAGGGATGCATCAGTATTATTTGACCCAGGCTCTACGTATTCATATGTGTCCTCTTATTTTGCTCCATATTTGGGGATATCTTGGGATTCTTTGAGTTCCCATGTTTATGTATCTGCTCTTGTGGGAGACTCTCTAGTTTTGGAGCGCGTATATCGGTCGTGTTTGATTACTCTTAGTGGTTTTGAGACCAGGTCTGATTTGTTACTAGTCAGCATGTTATATTTCGATGTTATCTTGGGCATGGACTGATTGCCACCCCATTATGCTATTTTTTATTGTCACGCTAAGACCATGACGCTGGCTATGCCAGTTTTGCCGAGATTGAGTGGAGAGGTACCTTAGAGTATACTCACCGTAGGGTCATTTCATTTATTAAGGCACAGCGTATGGTTGAGAATGGGTGTGTGCGTATTTGGCATATATGAGAGATGTTAGTGTTGATACCCCTCCAGATGAGTTAGTCCCAGTAGTGAGGGACTTTTCTGATGTATTCCCAGTTGATCTTCTGGGTATTCCGCCCAAAAAAGATATTGATTTCGGCATTGATTTGTTGTCGTTCACTCAGCACATTTCTATTCCTCCTTACCGTATTTCTCCTCCTGAGTTGAAGGAGCAGTTACAGGAGTTTCTTCATAAGGGTTTCATCCGGCCTAGTGTATCACCTTGGGGTGCTCCAGTGCTATTTGTGATGAAAAAGGATGGCTATATGCGTATGTGTATTGATTATCGGCAGCTGAACAAGGTTACAGTGAAGAATAGGTATCCTTTGCCTCGCATTGATGATTTATTCGGCTTGTTACAAGGTTCCAGAGTATTCTCCAAGATTGACTTGTGATCTGGCTATCATCAGCTGAAGATTCGGGAGCCGGACATGAAGACTGCCTTCAAGACCAGATATGGTCACTATGAGTTTCTTGTCATGTCATTTGGGCTGACCAATGCCCCAGCAGCTTTTATGCATTTTATACACAGTGTGTTCTGGCCTTATCTTGATACTTTTGTCATTATGTTTATCGCCGACATCCTGGTATATTCCTGATCACGGGAAGATCGTGAGCAGCAGTTGAGGACCGTGCTTCAGACTTTGAGGGAGAAAAGATCTTATGCAAAATTCTCTAAGTGTGAGTTCTGGCTTGATGGCATTCTTGGGCCACATCGTGTCTTGTCATGGGATCAAAGTAGACACGAAGAAGGTAGAGGCGGTGCAGAGTTGGCCTAGAACGTCATCAGCTACGGAGATCCGCAGTTTCCTTATTTTGGCAGGGTACTACAGTCACCTTGTAGAGGGTTTTTCATCTACTGCAGCACCTGTGACCAAACTGACCCAGAAAGGTGATCTGTTTAGGTAGACCGAGGAGTGTGAGGAGATATTTTAGAAGCTCAAGACAGCTTTGACTACGGCCCACAATATTAGTGTTACCTACGGGTTTGGGGCCCCACACTGTCTATTGTGATGCCTCGAGGATTGGGCTTGGAGCAGTATCGATGCAGGACGGTAGGGTGATTGCCTACACGTCCAGGTAGTAGAAGGTGCACAAGAAGAATTATCCGTTTCATGACCTCGAGTTAGCAGCTATTGTTCACGCCCTGAAGATCTGGCGTCATTATTTGTACGGTGTTCCCTGTGAAATTTATACCTATCATCGAAGTTTGCAACACTTGTTCATGCAGAAGGACCTTAATCTATGCCAGCGGAGGTGATTGGAGAAACTTAAAGACTATGATATCACTATATTATACCACCCGGGGAAGGCCAATGTAGTGGCCGACGCCTTGAGTCGCCAGGTGGAGAGTTGGGGAGCTTGGCATATCTTCCAGCAGTTGAGAGGCCTTTAACCTTGGATGTTCAGTCTTTAGCCAGTCAGTTTATGAGGTTGAATATTTCACAGCCTAGCCAGGTATTAGCTTGTGTGGTTGCTCGATCTTCTCTTTATGACCGCATCACAGAGCGCCAGTATGATGACCCCCACCTTCTGGTTCTTCAAGACAGGGTCCGGCGAGGTGATGTTAGAGATGTGTCTATAGATGATGATGGAGTGTTGAGGATGCAGGGCCGTTTATGTGTGCCCAATGTAGATGGGCTTCGGTAGTTGATTCTGGATGAGGCCCATAGCTCACGGTACCCTATCTAACCGGGTGCCGCAAAGATGTACCAGGACCTGAAACAGTACTATTGGTGGATAAGGATGAAAAGGGCATAGTGGGATTTGTGGCCAAGTGTTTCAACTGTCAGCAAGTTAAATATGAACATCAGAGACCAGGAGGAGTACTTCAGCAGATTGAGCTTCCAGAGTGGAAGTGGGAGCGGATCACCATGGACTTTGTAGCTGGACTTCCACGGACTTTGAGAAATTTTGAGGTTATTTGGGTGATCGTGGATCGGCTAACTAAGTCAGCTCATTTCATTATGGGGCTAACCACTTATTCTTCATAGAGATTGGCTGAGATTTATATCAGAGAGATCGTCTGCCTTTACGGAATTCTAGTATCTATCATTTCATACAGAGGTACACAGTTCACATCACGGATCTAGAGAGCCGTACAGCAGGATTCGGACACCATGGTGGAGCTGAGCACAGCCTTTCACCCTCATACGGACGGGCCGTACAAGCGCACGATTCAGATCCTTGAGGATATGCTATGTGCCTGTGTGATGGAGTTCGGAGGGTCATGGGACCAGTTCTTGCCACTCGCAGAGTTTGCCTACAACAACAGTTACCAGTCCAGCATTCAGATGGCACCGTATGAGGCTTTGTACGGTAGGCGGTGCCGGTCCCCAGTGGGTTGGTTTGAGTCGGGCGAGGCCCGATTATTGGGTACAGATTTAGTCCAGGATGCCCTGGACAAGGTGAAACTGATTCAGGAGAGACTTCGCACAGCCAAGTCCATGCAGAAGAGTTATGCGGACCGGAAGGTTCGCGATTTGGCATTTATGACTGGTGATCGAGTTTTGCTACAGGTATCACCTATGAAGGGCGTCATGAGGTTCGGGAAGAAGGGCAAGATGAGTCCGAGGTTCATTGTCCCATTTGAGATATTGCGACGTATTGGGGAGGTTTCTTATGAGCTTGCCTTGCCTCCCAGCCTAGCAGGAGTTCATTCACTATTCCACGTGTCTATGCTCCGGAAGTATCACAGTGATCCGACTCATGTATTGAATTTCACCTCAGTCCAGTTGCACAAGGATCTATCTTATGTTGAGGAGCCAGTAGCCATTAGGTAGGCAGGTCAGAAAGCTCAGGTCCAAGAGCATTGCATCAGTAAAGGTTCAGTGGAAGGGTCAGCCAGCCGAGGAGGCGACTTGGGAGGCCGAGTAGGATATGCGCAGCCAGTACCCTCATCTTTTCGCAGCTTCAGGTATGTCCTTAAACTCGTTCGAGGATGAATGATTTTCTGAATAGGGGTAGAACGTAACGATCCGGTCAGTCGTTTTGAGAGTTAGAGCCTCGATCCCCTAATATCTTCTTTCCCCACATTTTCTTCTACTATTAGGACTTGCCAGAGTGATTAGTTATGGAATTCGGAGAGTTTTGGGACACTTAGTCCCTAATTATCAGTTTAATTTAGAAATCAGACCGTAATCGGAACTGTGTGAAGACGGATCCGGAATGGAATTTCGTCATCTCTATTACCTCCGTTGAGTGATTTTGGGGTTAGGAGCGCTTTTGGAGTATATTTTCGAGGTCCGTAGTGGATTTAGGCTTGAATTGGCGAAAGTTGGAATATCGGCGATTTCAGCCGATAGGTGAAATGCTGATATCAGACTCGGAATGGAATTCTGGGACTGGTTGTAGGTTCGTGGTGTCATTTGTGACCTTTGTGTCAAATTTGAGTTCAATCGGACTAGTTTTGACGTGTTTCGTCATCGTTGTGGATTTCGGAAATTTGCTAAGTTCCTAAGATCGATTCATGTCTAAATCGTGTTTTTGGTGTTATGTGATGGGGTTTGAAGGTTCGACTAAGTTCGAGTGATGTTATACGATCAATTGGCAGTTTTGGTTGAGGTCCCGGGGGCCTCGGGTGGGTTTCGGATGATCAACGGGAAGATTTTTTACTTAAGCTAATAGCTGAAGTGTTGGTTCTAGTGTCTCACACCTGCGGAAGGGGAGCCACAAGTGCGGACACACAAGTGCGATAAGGGGTTGCGCAGGTGCGAATTTTCCCAAGGCCGCCTGGGTCCGCAGGTGCAGCTTGGAGAACGCTGGTGCGGGACCGCAGATGCGGCCCAGATACCGCAGGTGAGACCCTAACCCAATTAATGAATTTTCCCACTTGTGATGCAGTTTCCGCAGGTAAGGTCCAATTGGTCGCAGAAGCAGAAGTCGCTGGGAAGAAATAGGCAATTCGAGGGTTTGGATTTCATAATTTCTAAAATCAATTGGAGCTGGGGATTTGGCGATTTTGTGAGGATTTTGAAGAGGAGATCAATAGGTAACAATTCTTAATCCTATTTCCCTCGTATTTCATCAACCCATAGTTAATTCTTCAATCTAATTACGGAGAAATGGTGGGGAAGTGCTTGAAAATGAGAGAAAGGTCCCCCAATTGAGAATCCGAGTTTTGAGTGAGATTTCGACGTTGGATTTTTATGGTTTTTGTTTGAGTGTACTCGTGAGTGAATGGGTGTTCAGAATTTGTGACTTTCACCCGATTCCGAGTGGTGGACACGGGAGACTTTTTGGTGAATTTCCCTAATTCCGCGCTTTAGCTTCAAATTTATTTGTTAAACTAATTGCTTGTAGTGATATTCACATTATGAAACTTATTTGAATAGATTCGGGCCATTCAGAGTTTGGAACTCGTGGCAAGAACGTGATTCCGGGTTGATTTGAGCAGTCGAGGTAAGTGGCTTGCCTAACCTTTTGTTGGGGACTTCCCCCTTAGGATATTTGGTGCTAAATGTTGTGTGGGCAACCGTGTACATGAGGTGACGAGTACGTACACAGGCCGTTATTGAAAAAATCTCATTTTTTCCTTACTAAAACCTAGATTATTTTCTCTTCTATGAAATTGTTCTCATATGGTATATTGTTTAGTTTAGATTAGGAAAGCATGCTTACGTGCTTAATTGCCTACTTGATTGTCTGTGCGCCATGCCTAGTTACGCCCTTATTGCCTTATCTGCGATTAGTATAAACTGTGTAAATCCGATGTTATGCTTGTAATTCACCCTCCATAGCATATTTACTTTGGGACCACGGACGTATTCCGGGAGAACCCCCTGTACTGCATAATTACTTTGGGACTAAGAACGTATTCCGGGAGAACCCCCTGTACTGCATATTTACTTTGGGACTGCGAACGTATTCCGGGAGATCTCCCTGTACTGCATATTTACTTTGGGACTGCGGACGTATTCCGGGAGATCCCCATGTACTGCATATTTATTTTGGGACTACGGACGTATTCCGGGAGATCCCCATGTACTGCATATTTATTTTGGGACTACGGACGTATTCCGGGAGATCCTCCTATACTGCATAATAATTTGGAACTACGGGACGGTATCCCGGGAGATTTTCACTTTCTGAAATATATTGTGTGGAGTCGAGGACTCTCTTTACTGTAGAACACATATTGTTTTTCTTAAACTGGTTACTGTATACATTACCTACCTTTTACTGTATTAAATCTATTATATAGAAATCCAGTAGAGCCTTAACCTGACCTCGTCACTACTTGACTGGGGTTAGCTTGGCACTTACTGGGTACCAAATATGGTGTACTCATGCCCTTTCCTGCACATATTTTTGTGTGCACATCCAGGTACGAGCTATCAGCCTCGTGGTTAGTCACTGCTGCTGATTCTAGGAGACTGCAAGGTATTTGTGTCGCGTCCACATAATCCTCCGAGTCTCCTTCCATTTTAGAGCTGCAGTAGTGTTAGAAGCTTGTGACTGCCTGTGGCATTCCGGGTTTTTGGGAAGTTATATTTTTTTATGAGCTGAATGGCCAGTACGTTATTTATGTCATTTCCCTTATCCCCTTTATTGCTTGTGTTTCATTTCAATTTTTTCCTTTTATAGTAGGCTTACCTAGTCATAGAGACTAGTTTCCGTCACGACACCTTCGGAGGGTAAATCGGGTCGTGAAAAGTTGGTATCAGAGCATCTAGGTTCATAGGAGTCACAAGACGGTTTATTAGGGTCTCGCGGATCGGTGCGTAGAAGTCCGTATCTATCTAGGGGAGGCTATGTAACTGTTAAAAACAATCATATCTCTTTGATTTCCTTGTAGTGCGAGTTATTGACATCAAAAATTTCTAAAATTCCATTTTGTTCTTTCCCACAGATAGTGAGGACCCGTACTGGGAGGACCGACGACCAGCCACCCGAGCCCCCTTCCAGAGCCGTCAGAGGCTGGGGTTGGGGTAGAGGACAACCATGCGGTACAGCCTGAGCACCTACGAGAGTTGTGGCAGAGGATCCACCAGCAGCTCCAGCTGGAGGGCCGGCACCGGAGGTTCCTGTTGCTGCTCCAGCCTTACAGGAGACTTTAGCTCAGTTTATGAGAATGTTCATCACTCTAGCTTAGGTTGGACTACTTCCAATAGCTCATGCTACATCTCAAGCCAGGGGAGTGGAACAGACTCCCGCAGCCCGCACTCCTGAGCAGAGGGGCCAGGTTGATCAGGCCCCGGAATATATTTCTATGCCCCCAGTGGCTCCAGTACAGCATGAGACCAGGGTAGCTGCTTCAGAGGCAGAGCAGATCAGACTTGAGAGGAACAAGAAGTACCACCCCCTACTTTCAATAGACTAGCTTCAGAGGATGCTTTGGGTTTTCTTGAGGAGTGTCATCGCATCCTCCGCACTATGGGCATTATGGAGACCAGTGGGGTTTCTTTCACCCCTTTCCAACTGAGAGGAGAGGCATATCAGTGGTGGCGTGCCTATGAGCTGAGTAGTCCGGATGAGGCGGCCTCACTCACTTGGACTTAGTTTTTAGAGATGTTTCTGTGAGAGTATGTCCCTTAAAGCCTCAGGGATACTGGGTGCGCGGAGTTCGAGCAGTTGCGTCAGGTAACTATGACCGTGTCGGAGTATGCAGTCTGTTTCAGTGAGTTAGCTCGGCATGCATCAACTTTGGTTGCCACAGTCAGAGAGAGGGTTCGCCACTTCATTGAGGGACTTCACCCTAGTATTTGGACCAGTATGGCCAGAGAGTTGGAGATGGATATCACTTATCAGCAGGCAGTAAGTATTCCCAGGAGCGTAGAGGGCATGTTAGCTCGGGACCAAGAGGAGAGAGAGGCCAAGAGGTCTCGCGAGACTGGTCATTTTTCAGGAGCTCGTGCACCAGCAGCACGCTATGGTAGGGACTTTGTGTGTCGCCCCGTTCATTTAGCTCTTCCAGCAGCTAGCGGTATTCCAGCTCCTCCTAGACCTCAGGAGCCCTATTATGCACCGCCACTATCCAGTATGCCTCCAGTTCGAGGTGCTATTACTGGCCGACACAGCAGGCCAACTCCTATTCAGTTTCAGCCGCAACGTCCTCTGAGGGGTTGTTTTGAGTGTGGTGACACTCTTCATATGATTAGAGATTGCCCCAGGGCCAGGAAGGGTGCACCTCCACAATCTTATCAGCCTCCACGTGCTCCGCCGGGTCCTCCGGCAATTCTTCCAGCCCCAGCTTCCACTCCACCTCCTCAGCCAGCTCGAGGTGGAGGTCGGGGAGGTAGAGGTCGCCCTAGAGAGGGAGGCCAGGTCAGATAATATGCCCTTCCAGCCCGTTCCGTGGCTGTTTCTTCATATTCAGTCATCACAGGTATTGTCCCTGTCTGTCATAGGGATGCATCAGTATTATTTGACCCAGGCTCTACATATTCATATGTGTCCTCTTATTTTGCTCCACATTTGGGGATATCTCGGGATTCTTTGAGTTCCCGTGTTTATGTATCTACTCCTGTGGGAGACTCTGTAGTTGTGGACCGCGTATATCGATCGTGTTTGATTACTCTTAGTGGTTTTGAGACCACGGCTAATTTGTTACTACTCAACATGGTAGATTTCGATGTTATCTTGGACATGGACTGATTGTCGCTCCATTATTCTATTCTTGATTGTCACGCTAAGACCGTGACGTTGGCTATGCCAGGTTTGCCGAGATTAGAGTGGAGAGGTACCTTAGCGTATACTCCCCGCAGGGTCATTTCATTTCTTAAGGCTCAGCGGATGGTTGAGAAGGGGTGTGATGCATATTTGGCCTATGTGAGAGATGTCAGTGTTGATGCCCCTCCAGTTGATTCAGTCCCAGTAGTGAGGGACTGTCCTGATGTATTCCCAGCTGGTCTTCTGGGTATGCCGCCCGATAGAGATATTGATTTCGGCATTGATTTGTTGCCGTTCACTCAGCCCATTTCTATTCCTCATTACCGTATGACTCATCCTGAGTTGAAGGAGTTGAAGGAGAAGTTACAGAAGTTGCTTGATAAGGGTTTCATCCGGCCTAGTGTATCACCTTGGGGTGCTCCAGTGCTATTTGTGAAGAAAAAGGATGGCTCCATGCGTATGTGTATTGATTATCGGCAGTTTAACAAGGTTACAGTGAAGAACATGTATCCTTTGCCTCGCATTGATGATTTATTCGACTAGTTACATGGTTCCAGAATATTCTCCAAGATTGACTTGCGATCTGGCTATAATCAGCTGAAGATTCGGGAGCCGGACATCCCGAAGACTGTCTTCAGGACCAGATATGGTCTCTATGAGTTTCTTGTCATGGCATTTGGGCTGACCAATGCCCCAGCAACTTTTATGAATTTGATGCACAGTGTGTTCCGTCCTTATCTTGATTCCATCGTCATTGTGTTTATTGACGACATCTTGGTATATTCCAGATCACGAGAGTGAGCAGCACTTGTGGATCGTGCTTCAGACTTTGAGGGAGAAAAGATTGTATGCAAAATTCTCTAAGTGTGAGTTCTGACTTGATTCAGTGACATTCTTGGCCCACATAGTGTCTTTGCGATGGTAATGACTTTTGAAATTTATTTTCAAGAGACATGTCTTTTGGACTTCTACATTGTTATTACAATTTTAATGCCCCCCAATCTATATATTTAGATTGGTAATAATAATGAAGCTAAGATCCCTGGATGGCGTAAGGATTTGGTTACCTAATTATTCAAGGACTTATCAATATGCAAATCAGCTACTAGGAGGAAGGTGCGAACCTTTGCTTGAGTGGTTGTGCAGATCGCTTAGAGGTTGTATAATGAAGAAATGACTACCGCCATGAATGATTTGCAAATGTGCTTCTGTTTCAGACTCGAGACAAACTCGAATTGCAATCGATGCTGCAGCGCATTTGATGATTATTCACAAGGCGCAGTCACGAAGCACAACTCGCTTCTCGAATCGAATGATAGACAAAGTAATTAATATATATAACAATCCAATAAGTAGTGTTATTATAGTAAATTGCATTTCACAAACTGACTTCATACACCCGATCGATCACCAACCAGAGTACATTATAAGAAGCATAGCTCACAAATGATTCATTAACCAGATATCTCGATGAGTTTGACGCTTGGGATAAGAGACATTCTTGACTTTTTTAGAGTCGGAGATTGTTTCGATTTGTTAATTAGATGTTTGCTGATTTGGAACGCAACAGAAGTGTGAGTTACATATAAAAGAGAGTGCCAACTTCAACATTGTTCTCACCTTTTCTTGAATATCAAATTATGGAAGAAAACACAAGCATCTTCTAGAAATGAAGAGTGTCCAGATCTTCTTACTTGGGCCTTTATGAATGTTGTTGAGCCCTTCTTTTTTATTAGGCTTGCCCCATACAGTTCGTTCCGTCAGTTCAAACACGTAATGTGCATTCTCTCCTTTAATTTTTGGGAACTTTTCATTCTTATAAATTTTATTATTTTAATGTCCATGTTTAACTAATTACCCGATATAAATAAGTTTTATTTATAAAATATATATAATCCACCTTAAAAGGCTCTCAAATCCATTATTTATGCCTTCAATCAAGGAATTTAGTTACACATTTTTCTTCTTTTTTTCTCTTCTCTCCCCTTTCTCTCCAAATCTTCCATTATCTTTTTTATACAAAATAACTCGAAGGTTGTTCCTTTTGTCCGGAGCTAACTCCTAGAAACAACCGCAGCTTTCTTCGTTCTTTTTTACTTTCTGAATTTTGAGAACATTCTTTTCCTTTTTCACACAGGAATTTTGGGTGTTTTTATTGGGAATGACTCTGTATAGCCACTCTTAAAATAATATCCGAAAAATATATTTTTTTTGTATATATATACATTCTGTTAGTTATATTACCTATATTTTATACACTTATTCGGCTACCAAATATAAATAATTTTTGAAGCTGGATAAAAATTAAAAAAACTCGTCTTTATTGACGCTAATTTTTGTTAACAGAAACTATGGCTACCTATGTGTAATGTTAGTGTAGTTTTGAGTTAGGCATACGTCTCCATAAGTTCGCGAGGACAACTTGAGTGGATTTGAGTTTTCATTAATTAATAATGGTCCCTCTATTGGTTTATATTGTATCATATCTTCTACTACTATTTACTTAGCAAATACGAATATAATAACTAACTTCACTTTCAAAGTTTCAACAGCTATTACGACGTGTTTATTTTTATACATTCTTTCTATATAATTAAATACAATCACAATATTATACAACTTAAATGCAATCTTTATACCAAATTTATACAATATGTCTTTTGTATATTTTATATCTTATTTATACATAGTAAAAATAAATTTCATACAACTAATTATATATATCATACAACTTCTCTATAACTTTCATACATTATTTCTACACAGTTAAATACAATTACAATATCATACAAATTAAATACAAATTTTATACAACATGTCTTTTGTATATTTTGTATTTGATTTATATACAGTAAAAATAACTTTCAAATAATTAATTATATATTATACAACTTATCTACAATTTTCACACATTATTTCTATCCAGTTAAATACAACTACAATAACATACAACTTATATATAAATTTTATACAATATATCTTTTGTATTTGATTTATCCGTTCACATCAGGAATAGAGGTCGTTAAGGATGTACTTGCTTTTCCTTTTTTTCTTCGTGTCATCTGTAGCAAAACTATGGACGGCAACTATAGTAAAAACAAATTTCATACAACTAATTGTATATTATACAATTTATCTTCAACTTATCTACAATTTTTTGACATTATTTCTACAATTTTACTATAATTTCGTAAATATAGTGCATATTACGTCTTCTTCTTTTTCTTCGAGTTTCAAACTGAAGTTCAGTCAAAATCAAGTCTAATATTCACGCAAACACCCTCAAAATTGAGATATAAACTCAAAATCATATTCCCAATTGTTTGCAACACCCAATCCAAACAAATAATGATTTTTGAAAATCCAAATTCGAATTCAAAGTTTTTTAATGGTTGTCAATGGTGGAATTGCAGCTCTTTTTTTTTTTTTTTTTTTGCTTCACATTACTGAAATTAGGGTTTGAGAGATAAAGAGAGACATAGAGAGAACACCCAAATCCTTCCAACAACTCCCAATTCAAACAAATAAAAAATTTTGAAAACCCAAATTCGAATTCAAAGTTTCAAAGCTTTTTAATTGAGATATCTTTATTAGGGCTGTTCTTTGAAGATATCTCCTTCTTCATTGAAAATCAAGCTTTGCAAAAGACGTTAATGGAGGTAGGAACTTTGAATAAGAGTAAGAATTTTATCCGGTGTTTGAAGAATAGTTGCAAAAGGCGTTAATGGAAGATTTGTAATTTTTATGATGAGAAAATTGTGGGTGACTGCAGAGAAAATCGTGTGGTGTGATGCGTGGGTGAGGGGGTGAGATGTGGAGAGAGAAACATGGGGGGAGTGGGAATATACAGTAAAGTTAATTTAGGACACTAATTAATAGCATTAATTCCCTTAAAATGTGCATACACAATAATTGAGTATATAAAAGGTAATTATAGTAAAACTTGAATAGTGAGAGTAATATAATTTCCTATAGTGTATATGAATATAAAAATTCCTTAATAATTTTTTACTTATTATTGGGCCTTTTTAGGACTCTCTTTAGAATGTTTTCCAGGGTTAAATTTCTCTATCTTGTAGATAAAACTATCCTACGTAGACAAACAGGGACAAAATCTGAGTAGTGGCCTCATGAATGGCCATCTGTGCAAATGGCACCTTAAAATCGTTGGAAGTGTTTAGAAATAAATGTAATAGATATGGGATAGATTGAACACTTACATATTTTCACCTTTATAAAATTGATTTTGTAGTATGGTTTTCGCATCACCTTCGAACTTTTTTGTTTGTGACGGGAAAGCGCCAATGTAGCAACTCAAGAAAGGCTCATTAGATGTAAAGCAGTTGGTATTTTTACATATGAGCGTTATATTAAAATTTTAATTTTAATAATTCAATCGAAAATCCTCATAAAAGATACACATTGATAGCATAAGGTTAGGAGTATTATACAACACATTGTATAATGATTATTGATGTAGGGGAAACCTTAATCATAAATCCTTCTTGTTCAATTTTGTTTCATTTAAACATTTTCTCAGCAGATGATATTTTTTTGGCACTGGAACAGTTACATTTGAGTCAGTAAGGAGTGTACTACTGTGACTCTAGAGTTGTATGAAAGCTCCACCGAAAAAGATAAAAGTTTTTAATTTCTTGTAAAACTTTGTTCATTATCGTATAATTTGGCTGAAACATAGCTCTGCACAATTCGAACTCAATTTTTCCAAATTCCGCAAATATAATCAAAGAGAAAGAAAATGCTTTTTGATATAATATTATGGTCTATTGCACGATATGTAACTTGAGTTTCACCTCAAAATTATAATGTGTTGATGTGGAGTTTATATTGCCTTGGGCTCTCCACCTAAATGGAGAGCTTTATGGGATAATTTGCCTTGGTTGTATCAATGGTATCAGAGCCATCTACGTCCCTATATGCCCATCGTACCATGGCGAAGCTATTGAGGACCACGTATATATTGCGTAGATAGTGAAGCGAGAGAGCCCAAAGGCTACATAAATATTACATTAATGTGTCACAATCCCAATGTGAGATTCAAATCCCATACAATGGATGACATAACCCAAAATCACAGGTCATGATGACACCTAACTCGACCCGCTAGGTAAGTCAACTAACAATAGATACTAGCCAAAAGAATATATAAGAAACTAAAATAGAATTGTCTAAACTCTTACAACTTTTACCCAAGAACTGGTAGTACGAATCACGAGCTTTTAGGATTTAGAATTTACAAAGCCAATAAAAATAATTACACGATCTGTTTGAAAACTACATGAACAGATTAATAATGTTTAAAACTACCAAGGACAAGTGACAGCTTCTATCCAGAATACACGAGCATCTTCAGGGTCAGCTCCCGACTCCTCCAGCAGCTCCGCTCCAATAGCCTGTACCGAGTGTGCAGAAGTGTAGTATCAGTACAACCGACCCAATATAGTGGTAAGTATCTTGTCTAACATCGTCGAAGTAGTGACGATGCCTTTTAGCTAAAAGATGCTTATTGATAACACTGTAATGTAAACTAGCAATAGAACTAAATCACATTATAATAGAATAGAGTACACGACACGATTGTATAGAGCAATAACAGAGTACCAGAAAGAGTCACAATTTAACAGTTTTCAGCATCTCGACCAACCCTTTCCTTAGAACGAAAGCCCATGAACCACTACAAATCACCTCAAAACTTTCATAGTGTGAGAGAAGCACTCAACACATCAAATTTAACGGCACGACAACACCCTTCATGCATTTATCTCATCCTCATCATACATACGTAAAAGAGTACCAACCCAAATGATTGAAATACCGATAATATAAATAACAAGGAAGGAAATACGCAAGCAGTAATAATGAATGAGAATGTATAGAAGAACATCAATAACAGACTAAGCAGAAAGCATAGAGGTAATGACAATAATTAGGAAAAAAGGTTATAACTTTAACTAACTTGCATGATGGAGGTGTGAAGATAGATATAACAAACAAGAGAAGGGGAGAGGGGTGCATGTTCTTTATAATGCAACAAGTAGAGCATGAATGGCCAATATGGAAGAAGACCCGTACCTAATTGCAACAAAACGGATATGACATGGATACAATCATAACAGCAAGAAGTAGACATGATGTTTACATGTTAAACAAGCAGGAGGTATAGATTACACAACAACGGTTGAGATAGAGATAAATGACAGAATAATGATGACAAGCCACATAAGAATCATAAGTACGACCATACCAATTCACGGTAAGACATAAAGATATCTACAAAAAACGAATATCATAACATAATACATGTCCCTCGTCGTTACTTGCACGGAAACACTCATCGTTCCATGAACTTGCAATGATACAAAAGTATAAGAGTATAAATGCAATGGCACGGCATCACCCTTCGTGTTTTTGCTCACAAACGACATGGAACGGCATCACCCTTTGTGCTTTTACTCACAAACGACATAGCACGGTATCACCCTTCGTGATTTTACTCTCAGTAATATGGCACGACACGCCATTCGTGCTTTTACTCTCAATAATATGGCACGACATCACCCTTCGTGCTTTTACTCTCAATAATATGGGACGGCATGATCCTTCGTGCTTTATGATATTCCTCACATGATAATGAATATAAAAAATGACACGACATCACCCTTCATGCCTTACACTCTTCCTCATCAAGCATATGAAATTCAATAAAAATGACAAGGAAAAAGCTATAAACAACATTGAGGAGAGTGTTCAAACGATATTCCACCAATTCTCAACCACGGCATTTATAAACCAACAATGATTCACTAAAACCCTCAAGGGCCATATAATTCAAGTACTTCCACAAATCCTACAATTTATTAACAACACGTATGTAATTTAGCGTCTCAAAATATCGGCCATAGCAACGTAGTAATTATTATGCATAGAGATGACCCAATTAGACACATCAATGTATTCTAAGAATTTTTCATCAAATTGATTAAGCTATATTAGGCTAAGTCTCGACTCTAGCATTTAACACTATGTTCTTAATATCTAGAAGTCAAGTGAGGCATGAATCAAGAAGGTTATTAAATTCTACAAGACACAGTTATAACGTAATTTACCTCCGAGCATGATTAACCCTGGCACATACATATACATTCGTCACCTCACATATGTATCACCCCCGCATGTAGCAACCAATGACAAATAGGAGTAAAGGTTCCCTCAACAAAGTTAGCAAAAACACTTACCTCGATCCGCAGGCCACTTACTGCTCAAGTACCGGTTTTCCTCTAGAATTCACTTCCAACCCACTCGTATCTAGTCATAATTATCTCTAAAGAAATCAATCTCAATACACAATTATAGGTTTCCCAAATTTTCCCCCAAAAGTCAAATACCGACCCTGGGCCTGCTTGGACAAAGCTCGAGGTTTGGACCAAAATTTGTTCACCCATTCACCCCCGAGCCCGAATATGTAATTAGTTTCGAAATCTGACCCCAAATTGAGGTCCAATTCCATTTTTTGCAAAAATTCCTAATTCTACCCAAACCCCCAATTTCTATCATGAAATTCCTAGATTTTAGGTTGAATTCTTGTAAAAGGAAGTGAAAGATTGAAAGAAACGAGTTAAGCATCACTTACCTATGATTTGGCGAAGAAATGGTCTTTAAAAAATCGCCCCTAGGTCTTCTATCTCTTGAAAATGTGGAGAAATGGCTTGATTCCCGAATTAAAGAACTCACTGCCCAACGACCTTCGCACCTGCAGTGCTTTGGCCGCACCTGCGGATCCGCATATGCAGACCTGGTGTCCGCTTCTATGGAAATGGGCTTGTCAACTGGGGCCGCACCTGCGGACTGGGTTCCGCTTCTGTGGTGCCACTCCTGCGGTGAAAGTCTGCATCTGCAGAAGATGGCCTCCCAGACTTGGGCTACACTTGCGGGGCTTTGCCTCGCACCTGCGACCAGGGGCTCGCAGGTGCGGGCGCACCAGATCTGGTGCACCAGCAGCCTTGTTGAGGTTTGAACTCAACTTGCGCATCGCCCGAATGGCACTCGAGCCCTTGGGGCTCTAAACCAAACATGCACACAAGTCTAAAAACATCATACAGACTTGCTCGTGCGATCAAATCGCCAAAATAACACCTAGAACTATGGAGTTAGCTCCAAAACATATGAAATTCTCAAGAACACTTTAAAATTTCTATTCTCTCAACCGGACGTTTGAATCACGTCAAATTTAATTCCGTTTCTCACCAAATTTAACAGATAAGGTATAAATATCATAACAGACCTGTACCGGGCTCCGGAACAAAAATACGGACCCGATACTAACAAGATCAAACAAGCATTAAAATTTCAGTCTATCAATTTTAATCAAAAATTCATATCTCGAGCTAGGGACCCGGAATTCGATTCTGGGCATCCGCCCAGGTCCCATATTTTACTACAGACCCACCGGGATCGTCAGAATAGGGGTCCGGGTCTATTCACTCAAAACGCTGACCGAAATCAACTAAAATTAATTTTTAAGGCATAAAATAATTGTTTTTCAATTTTCCACATAAGAGCTTTCCGGAAACACGTCCGGACTGCGCACGCAAATTGAGGAGGGATAGAATGAGGCTCTAAAGGCTTCGAAATATAGAGTTTGGTTGTAAATCATCGAGTGAAATGCAAATACTCAAAACGAGTAGTCGGGTCGTTACATCCTCCACCACTTAAACACATGTTTGCCCTCGAACGTGCCAGGAGTCATTCCAAAGTATCATATCACTGTGTTACCTTAATATGCATAACTCAGGGGTGATCTCACGTCACCCTGTTCCACAGAAGCCCACCAACACAACAAAGTTAGAGATCCTAATTTCAACATTGGTCCTGAAACCTTATAACTCAATCTCTATCATCCAAAATTCATTGCAAGACACGAATCCCACATCTTCACACTGTATAAGTCTGAACAAGATGTATCAAGTCACAACCATAACCAAAGATGTAATCACGTGATATACCCCATCACTTCAACACTCATAATAGGAACTCCTGACCACCGTTACTGCCCAAAACAAATCTGGTGCCGGTAGCAAACCTCATATCGATTAGAACCTCGTTCAAAAACCTTCATACCCCACATATGATGAAAGAAACATGCATAACTTCTTAACCACTCATCTGGTCAATAAACCAAGAAACTCACTCGCCCCACCAGGGACATTGCCCAAATCCTCAACAAAATATAGTGTTATTCTTCCAAAACTTCCTCATCCCAATACAATAGCGCAAATCTCAGGTCCAGAAACTTCACCTCAGCCAATACAAGCAGCCACACCGACAAGTATCAACAATAATCATATGGAGCCCCACATAACCCGATTTCGTACTAACAAGTAATAACTCAGACATGACAAATAGCAGAGAAAGATAAATAAGAAGACTACTAAATAAGCTAAACAGACAGGGAAATTTTAGCACTTCACTGTGAACTTTTCTAACAAGGTGAAAGTAAAATACACAAAACAGGAATAAGGAGTCACATTTCATCACTGCACTGTTGCGGAGTGCAACCTGACCCCATCATATCAATCCATATAGGGTACCCATCGAGCCATAATACTTGGGCTCACTGACCATATGTGCGTCAACATCAAGCACAATAGAGTGCATAAAATATAACTGTGGGAAAATCAATAGGAGCAAACAATACTAGGAAAGACAAGCACAACTATGGTGCAATAAGCTAAGCAACATCACAAAGGCTATCTTGCCTATAATGCCATGAGGCCTAAACTGAATCACCATATGCGTGCGAAGAATCATGTAACCCTCACAACCCGTCATAGTATAAGAGAGAAACATATAACATAAACCAAGGCGCAAATAACATCCATTCTGCCCGATGATATACATGTGATAACAACTGCACAAAAACAGACAAGTCCGATCCGTTATAGAGTACACTTTCTCATTGGGCTCAAAAGCAACTCCCAAACCAATTCTCGATCATCCCCCACATGTAATTAATCCTCCAAAGGTCTGTAGCAATCTTTCTGTGACACCAACTATCAATCATCCAATCCTCAACATTTCTTCACAGCTCGCAATCAAAGAATAGTCTGCCCAAGAGAACATCCAGTCTCTAAACCTCACGAATACCAGAATTTTCATCCCATTTTCAACACCGCTACTCAGATGGCTGACATGTAACTCATACTACACCATCTTACGGAAATGCACCCATAAGTCAAAACACAATGTACCCACTAATAGGATCTCCTGTGAAAACACATAGTGCCAACAAAACCTTAAACACCTGAAATTGTCCGTGCCATCAAGAACTTATATCCTTCCCTCCAAAACTAAATGTGACCTTGTACATGCAACTTTTCAACCCCACACGGTGCATCGCCTTTAACATGCTAACTCGTAACACTACGACCGTCTCATAATAGACTCTGAACCATAAGCAATTTGAACACCTCATCAACTGAGAATCTTTCATTTAACTCAATCTAGGACATCACTACCACAACGCAATATAGCTTCGATACCTGTAGAGAAAATTAACTCTGACAGTGGTTAGAACCATGGTAAATTATTCAAAACTCCGTGACACATAATCAAGTAATCAGAACCAATCACCTCTAACTCAACCGAGTTACGCAAACTGCCAACCCAAAAGTAACTCAATCCGATATGACCACCAAGAGGGAACTTCTTGGGAACCCGAAGCCATTTATTGCATCACTCCACCATTTACATGTAGACCCTTATTGACAAAGAAATACCGCATATCCAATTACCATTCACTACCGTTTTCAAGCACCACAGGTAGACAAATCCAAAAGTCCCTAAAGGCTACATAAGACCTGGAACTTGCCAGAACCTTCTCGATAATCACTCATCTTACTCTGATATCCAATACACAGCTAATACGTGTCAAGCAACCCGTGCTAGACCAGCATATGCCTATTAAACAAAATAACCAAGCAATCTCTCAGTCCAGAAAATGATACGGCTAGGGGTGGGCATTCGGTACTTCGGTTCGGTATTAAAGAATTTCTATTCGGTATTCGATTTCTCAATTGTGTATACCAAATATCTTACCTAAATATTTCAGTACGGTTCGGTATTTCTTATTTTGGTTCAGTACGATTTCAGTACGGTATCGGTTTAATATTCGGTGATGATAAAGAACAACGAACTACAAAAGTAAAAAAACATGCTCGTTGTATTGACAACTTCAACGCTGCTCAGTGCTCACTGAAAAAAAACATGCTCGTTGTATTGGCTACTATATTCAATTATTCACTGGACTGGAGTTATTAGTCACTAAGTTTTCCCATGTTGTCAATACAATCTTTTAACACATTAAAATATTATTCACAATTACTACCCCTTAAATATATTGAATGACTTTATTCACAAGTAAGAATTATAAAGCTCCACAGTTCCACTGGACTTACAGAGTTACAGTCCACTTAAGTCTTAACAGTCAAAGACGTTCTAGTGTTCCACACTTCCACAGTTTCACTGGACTTACAGTCCACTTAACAGTCAAAAACGTTCACACTGCCAGCAAAAACACCAATTGTTCAGTTACAAATTACAGTCCAACTATCATGTTATAAATTACAATTACAAATACCAGTTACAGCCCAAATTACAGTCCACTTAACAGTATGCTAAATTGCTAATTTGGAGCACTAAAATGGAGCAGAACATAAAAAAAAACATTGCAAATCCTTTCTCTGAAAATGGCTGCAAATCTTCTCTGAAAATGGCTAACCGATCACGGGGCATGATTGCACTTAAACCTAAACAATATATAAATCATAAGTTAGAATATTATTTTTTGATGATAATAAAACAAAACTACAAAAGTATATTACCATAGTGTATTAAACATAGCACTCAAGTTTCAATTTGCAACTATACATCAAGCAATGCTAGTAGTGTTTCCATTATTGTCCATATCTAAAGATAATTCGATCAAATATGTCAATGAAAATGACAAATAAACAATTATTATATATATTATTTTGAACTAAAATACACAAAAAATATTAAAGCTTACCAAGCTCGAGTTCCTCAAGATACTTCAAGTCTTCTTCAACATTAATAGGATTATTCTCTTCTCTAAGCCAATCTTGAACACAAATAAGAGTTTATACACATTTAGGATTCAATGAACTCCTAAATGGATCAAGAATACGTCCGCCTATGCTAAATGCGCATTCCGACGCCACACTAGAAATTGGAATGGCCAACACATCACGAGCCAACTCCGAAAGAATAGGAAATCTAGGAGCATGTGTTTTCCACTAACTTAAGATATCAAATTCTTCACTAAAAGGCTTTTGTTTTCACTAACATATTTATCCAACTCGGATTTAGCACTCTCACTTCCATTTTCTTCCTTTTGTTTCTTCAAGTGAAGCTTCGTCCTTATTAATGATGTAGTTATAACACTCCCACAAGATGTATTAGATGTGTTATTAGATGAAATAGAACTAGATGGATATTGAGGACAAGATGTAGTTGAATACATTTTTAGATACTCTTCAAACAAAGAATTCATATAAGCATACACCTCAGCATTTATTTTCTTCCCCTTTTCCTCCCCAAAAAGTTCTTCAAGTGTACCCCCAGTTACACTGTGGAACTTCAGCTCTAGAGCTGAAGTTTTTGTCTTTGTAACTGGAGAACTTCAGCATACGGGGCTGAAGTTCCCCCAGTTACTCTGGGGAACTTCAGCTCTAGAGCTGAAGTTTTTGTCTTTGTAACTGGGGAACTTCAGCATACGGGGCTGAAGTTCTCCCAGTTACACTGGGGAACTTCAGCTCTAGAGCTGAAGTTGTTGTCTTTGTAACTGGGGAACTTCAGCATACGAGGCTAAAGTTCCCCTAGTTACACTGGGAAACATCTGCTCTAGAGCTGAAGTTTTTGTCTTTTTAACTGGGGAACTTCAGAATACGGGGCTGAAGTTCCCCAGTTACACTGGGGAACTTCAGCTCTAGAGCTGAAGTTTTTGTCTTTTTAACTGGGGAACTTCAGAATACGGGGCTGAAGTTCCCCAGTTACACTGGGGAACTTCAGCTCTAGAGCTGAAGTTTTTGTCTTTGTAACTGGGGAACTTCAGCATACGGGGCTGAAGTTCCCTATTTATAAAGACAAAAACATCAGCATACGGGGCTGAAGTTTCCCAGTTTACAAAGACAAAACTTCAGTTATAGAGCTGAACTTCTCTAGAGCTAAAGTTTTGTCTTTGTAATTGTCTTTATAACTTGGGAACTTCAGCTCTAAAGCTGAAGTTTGTAACTGGGAAACTACTGCTCTAGAGCTGAAGTTTTGTCTTTGTAACTGGGGAACTTCAGCCCCGTATGCTGAAGTTTTGCCTTTATAACCGGCGAACTTCAGCTTAACTGGTGAACTTTAGCTAAGTGAGGGAAAGGGAGCTGAAGTTATTTAAAAAGTGGGTACAATTTAAAAGTTTTAAAAAAGCGGGTATAGGTTAAATGGGGCGACCAAATAGGGTGCCCCGCGCAATTTTTACCTTAATATAGGTAGGGTCCAAAAAAAGTCCATAAAATTTCGGTATTTCGGTATACCGAAATACTGAAATTTTAAAATTATAATACCGAAAACCGAACCGAAATACCGAAAATGTAATACCGAATTAGATCGAAATACCAAAAAAAACCGAAACCGAAATACCGAATTAATTCGGTTCGGAATACGATTTTCCGGATTTTATGCCCACCCCTAGATACGGCCCATGACCCTACAATTCGATCGTCACTAGCAGAATCAACCACTTAGCTCGAAGCCATAGAATACCCCATCAGCAACCTAAAGTACCATATCTTCACAATATGTCCCAATCTCGCATAACTATTTAGCTGAATACTTCACAAATTCATTCCATATGGATCACAGAACACCCCGAAGACTCTGCCAAACGCTTACCCAGTCAAACAACTTACCCAAATGCTCTGATACGATCACATATGCACTCCACCAAATGGAATCTCACACGAGACACACGATTCAAACCTATCATGCCGGAGATGGGCCCACCGATTATACTCAAATCGACACCTTGTTCTTTGTGAGCCCATCTCAGTCACAACAGTCAGACCACCCACCAATCTTCCCAAATTTGTGCTTACCAACCATACATATGAACCCTCCTCGAACGACAAATGAACGAGTAGAAGATTTAACACTGCATTTGCTTCTGAGTCTAGACAACACTTCGTAATCTATCTGCAGCATCGCCGATCGTCGGCACATAGAGAATATTGAGTGCACAACACCATATATGCGTGATTGGGAGGAGTCAAAGTTTTAGATTTCACATTGAAACAAAATCACACGATAAGGAAAGAAGAAAGGGAAAGTTTTCCTAAATGCCCTATAGCCTCCCGAAGATAGGTATGGACGTCATCATACCGATCCACACGACTCTACTAGACACTTGATCATGACTCGTAGAACCTACGAACCTAGTGCTCTGATACCACCTTGATACGACTCGAAATCACAGGTCATGATGGCACCTAACTCGACCCGCTAGGTAAGCCAACTAACAATAGATACCATCCAAAAGAATATATAAGAAACTGAAATAAGATTGTCTGAACTCTTACAACTTTTACCTAAGAACTGGTAGTACGAATCACGAGCTTTTAGGATTTAAAATTTACAAAGAGAATACAAATAATCACACAATCTGTTTGAAAACTATATTAACAGATTAATAATGTCTAAAACTACCAAGAACAAGTGGCAACTTCTATCCAAAATACACGAACATCTTCAAGGTTAGCTCCCGATTCCTCCAGCAACTCCGCTCCAATAGTCTGCACAGAGTGTGCAGAAGTGCAGTATCAGTACAATCGACCCCATATACTAGTAATTTATCTTGTCTAACCTCGTCGAAGTAGTGACGATGCTTTTTAGTTAAAAGATGCTTATTGATAACACTGTAATGTAAACTAGCAATAGAACTAAATCACAGTATAATAGAATAGAGCACACAACACGACCGTATAGAGAAATAATAGAGTACTAGAAAGAATCATAATTTAACAGTTTCCAACATCTCGACCAACCATTCCTTAGAACAAAAACTGATGAACCACAACAAAATCACCTCAAAACCTTCATAGTGTGAGAGAAGCACTCAAGACATCAAATCTAACGGCACGACAACACCCTTCGTGCATTTATCTCATCCTCACCATGCATGTGTAAAAGAGTACCAGCCCAAATGACAGAAATACAGATAATAGAAATGACAAGGAAGGAAATACACAAGCAGTAATAATGAACGAGAATGTACAGAAGAACATCAGTAACAGACTAAGCAGAAAATAGAAGAACGTCTTGAGATCGGCATTGTTGTTGAGTTGGGCCTTGAGAGTTGTTTCTTTGCCCTAGGTAGTTGTTCACATATTGCACTTCTTCCTCTTGTTCCTTGTATGATTCATCTTGGTCAAACACACTATCATCTTGCACAATTTGTTCCACACAATTTTGTACTTGTTGACCCTTTTGCCTTCACTTGTTCACTATCATATTTGACACCTTCCATTGCATTTACTTGTTTAGGACCTTGAAAATTTTGAAGTTGAGCTTTGGCTAATTTATTCATTGTTGTGGTCAACTCGGCAATTGCTTGCCTATGATAATGCAATTCTTTGTGTAGGTGAATCACATTTGGATCACCTTGAAGAACATTAGCTCTACTTTGCCATGTCGATGAAGTATCCTCCATTTCATCTAAAATCTCACAAGCTTCAGCATATAGAGTTGTCATGAAATTCCCACCGGTAAGTTGGTTGACGACGCATTGATTGGCAGTGTTGATCCCCCCTGTAAAAGGTTTTTTGAATCATAGCCTCAGTCATATCATTATTCGGGCACTCTTTCACCATAGTACGGTACCTCTCCCAAATCTCGTGCAAAGGCTCATTGTGTTCTTGCTTGAATGCTAGAATCTCATCCCGAAGAGTAGTCATATGCCTGGGAGAAAAAGCACTTGGCAATGAATTTCTCCGTCAATTCATCCCATGTACGGATAGAATGGTTTGGCAATCTTTCTAACCAATCCAAGGCTTTCCCCCCGTAGAGAGAAGGGAAATAGCCTTAACCTTAGAGCATCCTTGGAGACGTTGGTATGTTTACTTCCCCAGCAAGTATCTACAAACCCTTTCAATTGCTTGTATGCATCTTGACTCGGAGCCCCGACGAAGAATCCACATTGCTCTAGCAATTTGAGCATAACATTGGTGATTTGGAAGTTGTCCGCCCTAATGCGTAGAGGGACTATGGCACTTGCATATCCTTCATTTGGTAACATCCGGTGTGGAGCCATTTTTGGTGGAGGTGGGGGGGGGGGAGGGGACGAGAATATTATCATGAGGCGGCCAGTCTCACTTATTTACTTGAGGTTCAAGAGGAACCTCATCACCTTGGTCATCGTCCACTTCCTCCCCCAAAGGAAAGTTTTCGAGAGGATCATTGTTACGAGCTATTTTTATACCTACAATCGATTCACAAAAAGGTTAGTAACCCGAAAGGAAAAGAAGACAAGTCACACACAAAACCAAATAAATATCTAAATTCGTTTTTAGCTCCCCGAGAACGGCGCCAAAAATTGATGTCGCCCAAATTCACACCACTGATTGGGATTGTGAAGTAGTCGATGCAATTATAATTACCCAACTTGAGTCGTGGTTGATTCCTCAGAGAGATTATATTGGATTAGGTATATACTTAGACTAGGTGTATGATGTTCCCAAAATGCACTTCCACATACTTGGTTGTTTCTTTCTACTTCTAAAATTTATACTATTGTTTGTAAATGAAAGGCTAGAGAAATATATTTTCTTGTCTTGTTGTTTTTCAAGTTTATAAAAGATCTAGGATTGTGACTTCCACCTAGTTGGTTACCTAACCAATTACGGGCTTTAGGGCAGGTTTGGTTGGTCGAGGTGTAATATAGCAATCACATGTGATTACCCACTCAATAACTCTTGGTAGTTAGAGTGGTTTTGTTCCATTTGTCTTTCTCAAGTCCAAATGGGTAATTCACAAAACAAGTGATAGATGCTCAAGTCGGGTCTTACTATCTCTAGATTCAACCATTTAATTGGGGCTATCAATTTTTTGAGTTCACCCCAATTTCTTGTTAGCCTAGTTTTCCTAGACTTACTCTCTCTTTCTCAAGTAGAGACTAGGTCAATTAGCCTTGAATCAATATTTGCAACTATTAATTCTAAATTGAAGCAAGAACTAGGCTAAATATCGCACATCCAATCACAAACAAGCCCTAAATTAAACACCTATTAGGCACCCACACTAGGGTTGGGTCATAACCTTAGCTAAGAATTTAGCTACTCACAGATAAAATCGAAGAAACTAAAGAAGAAAGTAAGATTAAACTCATAATAAATGATAAATGATGAAAATCCAATGCTAAAATGATAAACGAATACAATTTTTTTCAAAGAAGTAAAGGAAAAACGGCTATGTACTTTCTGGAGTTCAAAATTAACCTAAATTTGACCCAAAAAAAAGAATTATTTATACACAGCTGAAATTATCGGACAAAATTTCCCCAGCTGAGGTTCTACGGCAGCACAATTTTGTGTGCGGTCCGCGCTTTGAAGCTGGGTTTGACAAGATGAACTTCTACGACCGCACAATTCTGGGTTGCAGTCGCACGTCTTCAGATTCTGCGGACCGGCACATTTCTTAGTGCGGCCGCACTCTTGAATTCTGCGGCCGCACAATAATAGTGTGGTCCACACTTCTTCATGGACTTAGAACTCCATCTCATTGAACCTCATCATCTGCGACCGCACAATAATTCTGTCAAAGGTCCTTAATAGTCTGCGGCCGCACTCAATATTATGTGGTCCGCATTTTACTCTTTTTACTTGGTTTTAGTCCTTGTCCAAAAATACTCCTTCTTGAGTTGAATTTCATCGTTTTGGCTCATTTTCCAATGTTCCTGCAAGTAAGCACATTTTATCAGTTTTCGGGAATACCTTTAAGCATTTTTGAGCTAAAACTAAAGTAAAAAAGTGCAAATAAGTAATCGAAATCCCTACTTATTAGTATGTTTATTTATGAATTTGACTCTTAATACTATTGTAACCAATATATTGCTATTCTTATCAAAACAAATTAATGTCACACTCGATTTGTCAATTTGAAAATAATTTTACTTATATGATAAATATGAAAAATAATTAAATTGATTCTCATTAATTAGTTAATTCAAAGGCTTAATTATATATTCGCAAAATTAAAAGATATGATTATTTTTTGTTGATTTAAATTCTTCGTATTAGCTCAATCAATTTTAAATAATTAATTATAATTATAGTGTTATCTTATTTATATTATCAAAGAGTAATAAAATAATTTAATATTTCACTTTTTGGATTTTTGTATTTGTAAAATCATTAATGTACATGACTCCTGTCAACCCATTTAAATATTTTGTTAGTGATTCGTTCAATACTGATCGGTGTTTTAGAATATTATGTAATTATTATTATTATTATTATTATTATTATTATTATTATTATTATTATTATTATTATTATTATTATTATTATTATTATTATTATTATTATTATTATTATTATTATTATTATTATTATTATTATTATTATTATTATTATTATTATTACCAAGCTTTTATATAAAATACTTATCGATTGAACTTTAAAAATGGCTAATAATTGATATGAAAGGAAATATCGATGAAAACTTGACCATGTATTATTGAAATAAAAGGACAAAAACACAAAAATTATTGTGGAGTTTCATTGCTGGAAAAGGTAGTATATAGATTATTTTTACGTATATGCATTTATATGATTTTGTGTTTTAGTTCATGTTTTCAGATTGTCGATCATTTTCCCTTTCCCCTTTTAACGACTTATATAAAAAAATTAATTGATTTTAATATCCTAAATATTAGGACTTTGTACTTAGAAATAATTTAATAAGTAAAATTTTAGTTAATTTTGAATTCCTAAATATTAGAAAATAACTCAAATTACAATTTTGTCCAATATGATATATACTTTTAAAGGATAAAAAAGGCGAATGACATTTCGTTAATGTTTTCGTGCTTTTAATATATTATTGATATAGGGGTTCTTTCCCTTTTATCTGCTCTCTCTATATATATATATACATTGTAATGATCTGACCGGTCGTTTTCTTTTCTAGAATCTTGTTTTCCTAAATAAGACTCTTCGTATGTGCTTTTACTGTTTTATGACTTGGGGGGATGGTTACTTTGAGATTCGGAAGGGTTCGGGTTGAAATCAGAATATTTGGTTCCTTAAGTTGGCCTAAAAAGGCTAAGTTTGACTTCGGTCAATATTTTGAGTAAACAACCTCGGAATGGGGATTTGACAATTACAATAAGTTCATATTATGATTTTGGACTTGGGCGTATACTCGGTTCGAGTCGTATCTACAATTGCATGGAAAGATTTCCCCTGCTTTTTGGGTGATTTTGATGATAAAATACCCAAATCAAAAGAGGGTATATCATCTTCTGCTGCCTTTTTATGACTATGTTTCGAAGCTTTATTATTCTTCATTGAGGAACTTTAACTGGAGTAAAATTGGTGAATCAACTTGGTTGAAGACTGTCTTTAATTTTCTGTGAATTTAAGGGATGAATGCGCAATGGAAGGTTGTGTGGTTTCAGAAGAGGGAAAATGTGTAAAAAGAACGTGTGTCTGGGTAAAACGTGGGTGAAGGTGAGAGTTTAGGAGAGAGAAACGTGGGATATACAAACACCTTTAATCAAGGAGTAAAAAACATCCCATTAGTTAGACCTTTAATTAATTATGGTATAAAATTAGTAATTAGGTATACTAAGTGTAATTAAGTCAAACCTTAAGCATTGAGGGTAATAAGGTTTCATATATGGTATAGGAATGTAAAAAAAATTTATCTCACTTTTAGCATGCGTCAGAAACTATTTATATTTGGTAGCCGAAAAAATGTATAAAATTTGAATATAACATACAGAATATATATATATACACAAATATATATTTTTTATATAGTTTTTTGACTATTATATTTACGGCGGCTATGCAGTATCATTTTTCATATAAAAAATACGTGGAAGCTCACATTCGCATAGTATGACCACTGACAATTTATGGAAATAAACTATTGTAGTACTTTGTTATAGTGGGCATTATTGGGAGTCTAAAATTTAAAATTTACAAAAAGTAATGATGCCTAGGAGCGTTTCGGTGCCTAATATCAAAAGTTGGTTCTTGAAGAATTTTGAAGTTCCTTAAATTTGGTTTGGAGCAGGTTTTGGTGTTCTCAAGGTCCAAACGGAATTTTGAGACCGGGAATAGTTTCCTAATGTCATTTAAGACTTGCACGCAAAATATGGTGTCAATCCGAGTAGTTTAAGTACGTTTCGGCACATTGGGAGTAAATTGAAGAACTTGAAGTTCTTAAGTTTTATTCGATTAGTTTTGGAGTGCGATTCTTAGTTTTAATGTTATTTCGCGCATTCCGAGAGTTTGAACGAGTCCGCTTTGTGATTCCAGACTTGTGATTATGTTCGGGAAGGGGCCCGAGTGTCGATCGGACGAGGCTTGGACCAAGTTGGCAGCTTGGAGCAATAACTGAAGCTCCCAGATCTGTCATAATCGCACCTGCGCTTGGCCAGCCGTAGGTGCGGGCTCGCAGGTGCGAGCCACGAGCCGCAGAAGCGAGAAATCAAGGGCAGCCAAGAAACCGAAGATGTGGAAGATTGGGCGCACCTGCGTGACAGCAAGTGCGAGAACCATGACTGCAGATTTTGATTGGCTCGCAGAAGCGACCCTCTATGTCTGCAAATGCGGAGCCTGGCAAAGTAAGGAAGAAGTGCACCTGTGAGGTATTTTCCACAAGTGTGAGACCGCAGATGCAGCCAAGGCACCGCCAGTGCGGAAGTCGTTGGGCAGTAAAGGTTCATTTAATACGGGACCTAGGCCATTTTTGTCATATTTTCTCTCACTCTTGGGCGATTGGAGAGCTTTTAAGGATGGCATTTCAACCAAGCTATGTGAGATAAGTAATTTCTACTTAATATGAGTTTAATACATAGATTAGGGTATGTTTTAACATGAAAATTTGTAGAAATCATGGGTTTAGATGAAAAACTTAGGTTTTGATAAAAATGGGATTTTACCACGAAAACGGTTATGGAACTTATTAAAAATTATATATTATTGTTCCTAAGGTTATGGGTAACAACTTTCTTCAAAAATTTCCGGAATCCGGGCACGTGGGCCTAAGAGTAAATTTTAGGAATCTTGCATTTAGGGTTGGGTAATTACTTTAATAGTGGGGGTATTAACATTTGAGCATAGATTGATCAATTTATATAATGTTTGAATAGTTTCGAGTCGCTTGGCACCAAGTTTGGAGGTTTGAGCACGTTCTTGAATCGTGAGGTGGGCTTTGAGACAAGGTAAGTCTCCTTTCTAACCTTGTAAGAGGGAAACTTCCCCATAAGCGAATTAATTAGTATGTGTGTCTATTTGTGGGGGGGGGGGGGTACG
>ML337981.1:0-23045 GCA_005239505.1 Nicotiana paniculata | reverse complement strand
GGGGGGGGGGGGTGTACGTACGTACGAAGTGACGAGAGTCCGTGCGTAGCTACTAATTATGCTAAAGTCTTGTTAGTCTAGGACCCATATCAGGCTATACTTGAAATGATTGTGCCCTTACTTGATGTCACGATCCAAATATCCCTCCGTTGGGTATCGTGATGGCACCTAGTCTTAAGGACTAGGTAAGCCTAATATTCATGGAATAATCAACAATAATGAATAAAATCTAATATTTTTCTGAAGCAAGTGATTGTGTACACATTGTATATTCCCAAAACCCGGAAGTACAAGTCATAAACTTTTAAGAATTTACACTAAAACTCCTAAAAATTACCACTGTTCTGAAATAAGTACAACAGTGCAAACAAAAATATAAGATGGTGACTCCGAAACCGCGAACGATGAAGCGGTTTTACCTTGAGTCTCCATAACAGCAACCGTGCTACTGACAATCAATCGGCCGGCTATGCGAAAACCTGGAATCTGCAAAAAAAAATATGCAGAAGAGTAGTATGAGCACACCACAGCGGTGCCCAGTAAGTATCAAGACTAACCTCGGTGAAGTAGTGACGAGGACAAGTCAAGACACCCACTGGTCTAATAAAACTGAACAAGTATCAATATAGGAATCAGGGAGATGATGATATACACATAAAGGCTACGCAATATAGCTAATGAGGCAGTGAATTCGACATAGAAGGAAAACAATAAATATCAGTAGAAAGACCATGAAGTAACACAAGACTGAATAGAACACAAACAAATCTGGCATATAAGTATGCAACACGTACATGGGATGACTCAACAACTTCAACCACTTCTACATCAAATTCATAGTCATCTCCACGAGGTTCCGAACCTCGGACAAATCACCATTTACGGGTCCCGATATTCGAACCCTAACACTTGGCATCTTGCGCCCTCATTCAGGTACTAACTGCACGAACGATTCACGTGCCAATTGGGTCATTCCCACCCATACGGTAACCACAACAAGAGTATCTATACTTGACAACATCAAGGAGTCCTGAATCTAATAGTATTACTTAACTACGTGTATGCTTGTGCAGGTGTCCTAACATGATTTCAACAACCAATAGACATAAGGAAAACAAAAGGGGAAACACGTACATTTTCATCTCATAAGTTTCCACATGAATGAACTCACACGGTAAGTGTTCCAGTACATAATATCAACAACAAGGAATGCCCCCAGGCCAACACAAGTATCACAGCCAATCCCTGACATAACCCACCTTGTCACGCCACGTGTGCAATAGTACAGTATATACCCGCCTTGTTTCGCCACACGTGCATAAACATGTTCCCACCTTGTCACGCCACGTGTGCAATAGTACAGTATATACCCGCCTTGTTTCGCCACACGTGCATAAACATGTTCCCACCTTGTCACGCCACATGCACAACACTCAACCTCGTATCCCGCCTTATCACGCCGCATGTGCAATATCAGTAGTAAACACGGGACAAAAAAAAGCCTCGTGCAAATAAAGATAAGCAAATTTGACATAAGCAGTTAAGAAGACATAACATGACAGTAAAGGAAATCGAAATCTTCAAATAAGTCAATTAGGAGTAAATCCGAAAGTAAGAACTTCCACATTTAAGAAAATAAGGATGACACTAGAAATTAGGAAATTCAATCATGCTAAGGACAATTCATACTCGGCGAATATAAGGACCTAAGATTCCTAAAGGGTCAACTTTCCACAAACAAATCCGAGCATGCACTCGTTACCTCGCGTACACAGACAAACAATTAACATAGCAGACTCAAATCCTAAGGGAAAATTCGCCCACACAAGGTTAGGCAAGATACTTACCTCAACCGCTCAGATCAAACTTGAAATCACGTTCTTGCCATGGATATCCGACTCCCAATGGCCCAAATCTAATCAAATCAATAATACGACAAGCAACTAGTTTAACCAATAAATTCGAAGCTAAGACGCGAAATTAGGAAAATTACGCAAAAAGTTCTCAAGCCCACGTCTCGAAAATCGGGTAAAAATTATATTTTCCGAACACCCATTCACTCACGAGTCTAAACATATGAAAATCTCTCAAATCGGAGGCCAAAAACCCAATCAAAACTCAATAATTCGGTCTATGAAGTTTATCTCATTTTCTACCTAAAATTTTCGAAATTAAAGGATGGATTTAAGATTGGAATCATGGAATGGGTAGAAATCACTTACCCAAGTTACCCAGGTGAAAAGGCCTCCAAAAATCGCCTCTCCCGAGTTCCCCAATTCGAAAATGGTGAAAATAACATAAACCCTCGGATTTGATATAATAGCCCAGAAATTCCGCACCTGCGCCCCTGAGACTGCACCTGCAGTCCTGCCCCTGCGGAACTACCATTGCAGGTGCGAAAACCCACTAAAAAGCCTGGGGTCGCACCTTCGGTCAAATGGCCGCACCCACGGCTCCACATCTGCGGAAAACTAACCGCACCTACGAAGATTGGGGGTTTGGACTAAGTTCCTCAACTGCGTGTCGACACCTGCGAAAGGTCATTTGCAGGTGCAAGACACGAGAACTAGCAATGGTTCAGCTGTCTCCCAAGTTCTAATTACTCCCGATGAGCATCATAAATGCACCCGAGGCCCCCCGGGACCCTGTCCAACTACACATACAAGTCATATAACCTAATACGGACTCGCTCGAGGTTTCAAACCACATAAAACAACACTAACACGATGAATTAGACTAAAAATCCATGAAAATTCTTCAAACTTCTATAAACATTAAGTTTTGCCTTTAAGGTCCGAATCACGTCAAACTAAGTCCGTTTCTCACCAAATTTCACATATAACACATATAAGTCATATTGAACATGTACCGGGCTTCGGAATCGTAATGCAGGCCCGATATCACAAGTTTCACCTCAAATTTTAATTTCAAAAACCCTTATATTTTTCAGAAAACAATTTCTTTAAAAATTCATTTCTCGGACATGGGACCTCGAAATTCGATTCCGGGCATACGCCCAAGTCCCATATTTTCTACGGACCCTTCAGGACCGTCAAATCATGGGTCCGGGTCCGTTTACCAAAAACGTTGACTGAAGTCAATTTTATTCAAATTTCCACTACAAAATTTTTATTTTTATTAGCTCTTCACATAAAGGCTTCCCGGGTACACGCCTGGGCTGTGCACGCAAATCGAGGGGAGATAAAGGAGGTTTTCACGACTTCGAAACACAGAATTAGATAGAATATACGGGATGACCCTTTTGGGTCATCACAATCTCCCCCTCTTAAACAAATGTTCGTCCTCGAACGTGCTAAGATTCACTTTGAACTCATCAAATCACTGATTGCACATTTCCAACACACTCGCGGGTGATCCCACGTCACCCCAACCTACATAAGCCTGATGACACCATCACAACTGCCATATAGACTTCTCATCATCATCGATAAGCCTCATACATCAATTCCTCACTTTCTACTCATTTCCAAAAGACCCGATTGAAATCCATATCCGACATTAGCCTCAACCAGCTGCATCAACTCAGGTCTAAGCCCATACGGCACGGCCACACAACATAGCACATCACACATAGGCTCAATAGCACTTTTGATCACCGAAACTGCCCGAAATCAACTCAGCATTGGCAATTAGCCTCGTATCCGATAGAATTATATTCTCAACCTCCATCACATTGATAATAATGCAAGAAACACGAAGACTTCATAACCTTGACACCCAAATCACCAAGCCACAACTAACACCACCGGGCACACACCCTGCAAGATAAAACTCAAGGAGCACAAAACGAAATTGACTGAATATGAAAGGAGGAAAACATAAGGAAACTATCAAAAAAGACCGACAGGCACAACTCTTTATCAATGCTAACTTACACAACAACATAACAAGAAAAAGGAACTAAAGCACATGAAAAACTCACAAGGACCCAATCCTGACACATCTTATATCACGGTACACCGCCCGGTTCAAACACTTCAAAACACACAAAATCACGAGGGTTTCGTTCTCTACTATAATCGCAAATAGGATATACATAACCCACCAACTGGAACTGTTTCTTTCTAGATCACTTCCTTCAACAAAATTATGACACGAGCTGGCCCCCACACCAGCGGAGCATAAGAATCACAGTTCGTAACCACTATACTCAGGAATCACATCAAACCTACCGTACTGGACAACAGGAATTTACTACTAGTCTCATATCTCTCAATACTTAATAGAGACAAACAATAGACATGGGCTACCTCTCACAGAATCTCCCAATAGGAGAAACACAAAAACGGAGTGCAAAGCATGAAACTCACTCATAAAGAAAACAACAATGAGGAAACTCGTCCTGACCAGCAAAGCTATAATGAAATACAAATGGTTCCCTTTTGTAATAAAACAAAACGTACCTGTACTATAACATCTGGCATGACAGCCTCCAGTCTACTATATGAAACACATCAACGGGTCGGGCCTCCCCCTCTTAGGCGCCCTCTACTCGCCTGAATGCCCTGCTGTGACACATCTGCCCGGAGCCTGGGACAATCTCTCACCCTGTGGCTGATATCTCCACACTCAAAACAACCTCTCTGCTAACATGGTTGTGGAAACTGCGCGGCCCGAGTACTCTGAAACCCATGAGTACCTGAAACCCCATGCGAAGCCGGCAATGCAAATTGAACTGGCTGACCCATAAAACCTCTACCGTGTCGTTCCTGCCTCCGTAATAAGGACCAGTAAATCTCTCCGGCCCACAAGGCCTCCTCACCTCTCTTTCCTCTCTCTCCTGACCTCGTCTGACATCACTATCATAGTCCCGCCTGTCGTCTCTCTCACGATCCAGCATGCCCTCAACTCTGCGAGCAATCCCTACCACCTGCTGAAATGAAACATCCGACTCTAACTCCCAAGCCATGCTAAACTGAATATCACGCTCAATGGATCTGTGAACACGCTCTCTAACTGTAGCAACCAAAGTAGGTGCAAGCCTGGACAAATCACTGAACCTAACGGCAAACTCTGATACTGACATAGTGCCCTGGCACAACCGCTCAAACTCCGCGCGCCATGCATCTCGAAGGGACTGAGGTACAAACTCACTCAAGAACATCTCTGAAAACTGACCCCATGTAAGTGAAGCTGACTCGGTCGGGCTACCCAACTCATATGACCGCTTCCACTGATAAGTCGCTCCCCTAAGCTGGAACGTAATGAAAGCAACCCCGCTCATCTCCACAATACCCGTAGTACGAAGAATGCGATCACACTCCTCCAGGAAACCCTGGGCATCATCTGCCACCAATCCACTGAAGGTAGGAGGGTGGTACTTCTTGTACCTCTCGAGTCTAAGTTGTTCCTCCTCAGATGTTGCTGCCCTAACCACGCGCGGAATTGGGATCCCAGGTTGTGCTGCCATGACACCTGGAACCTGACCAACCTGATCTTGCTGCTTCGGAGTATGGGCGACGGGAGTCTGAGCCCCTCCCCCACCCTGTGAAGTAGCTGGTGCACTCGGAATCAAACCCACCTGAGTTAAGGTACCAATCACGTCCCAAAACTTTGCCAAGGTCTCCTGAAGAACGGGTGTAACAACAGGCGCCTCTTGTCCCCGAATTGGAACTGTTGGCGGCTCCTCAACGGCTGCTCTGGCAGGTTCTCTTGCTGTGGCATGTGCCCCTCGTCGACCTCTGACTCTACCTCTGCCCCTGGCGGCATCTGCTCTAGGGGTAACATCTTCAGAATCTGCACCTCGCGTCCTCACCATCTGTGAGAGAATGGAATGATAAATTTCAAATTTCAAGATCAATGAACTCGCACGATAGGAAAGAAGGAAGTGAAGTTATCCGAATAGTCCCGTAGCCTCTCGAAGATAAGTACAGACGTCTCCGTACCGATCCGCAAGACTCTACTAAACTCGCTTACTCGTAGCACCTATGAACCTAGAGCTCTGATACCAACTTGTCACGACCAAAATCTCCCTCTATTGGGTATCGTGATGGCACCTAGTCTTAAGGACTAGGTAAGCCTAATATTCATGGAATAATCAACTATAATGAATAAAATCTAATATTTTTCTGAAGCAAGTGATCCTATACACATTGTATATTCCCAAAACCCGGAAGTACAAGTCATAAGCTTTTAAGAATTTACACTAAAACTCCTAAAAATACCACTGTTCAGAAATAAGTACAACAATGCAAACAAAAATATAAGATGATGACTCCAAAAACACGAACGCTGAAGCGGTTTTACCTTGAGTCTTCAAAACGGGAACCGCGCTACTGACAATCAATTGGCCGGCTATGCGAAAACCTGGAATCTGCACAAAAAAGATGCAGACGAGTAGTATGAGCACACCAGTTCACGAGAAACAAACATAATAAGGAGAGCTAGGCATATTACGAATCACTCAACAAGGAAGGAAAATATAATGTAACAGCCGCACCTAATTACACGGGTGAACAACAAGAAATCAACCCAAATCCGATAACCCCATATAAGGGAAAGTTACGAAGGTATAGAATATCTAAACTTCTTTTAAGGTTGAGAAGTTACGAGAATATTCATCAATTTTCACTTAAGGACAAGCAGCAGAGAATACCCATAAATTCATTTAACACCCAAAACAATTATAGGTTGAGATGAAGATAATTACAAATTTGAGATAAGCAGTTAAGAAGACATAGCATGACAGTAAAGGAAATAGAAATCTTCATATAAGTCAATTAGGAGTAAATCTGAAAGTAAGAACTTCCACATTTAAGAAAATAAGGATGACACTAGAAATTAGGAAATTCAATCATGCTAAGGATAATTCATACTCGGCGAATATTATAACCTAAGATTCCTAAAGGTTCAACTTTCCACAAACAAGTCCGAGCATGCACCGTCACCTCGCGTACACGGACTACAATCAACATAGCAGACTCAAATCCTAAGGGGAAATTTCCCCTGACAAGGTTAGGAAGGATACTTACCTCAACCGCCCAAATCAAACTTGAAATCACATTCTTGCCACGGGTATCTGAATCCCAATGGCCCAAACCTAATCAAATCAATAGCATCGTGTAAATAATACTTCAAGAAACTAGTTTAACTAATAAATTCGAAGCTAAGACGCGAAATTAGGAAAATTCCCCAAAAGGTTCCTCGGGCCCACGTCTCGGAATTAGGTAAAAATTATATTTTCCGGACACCCATTCACTCACGAGTCTAAACATATGAAAATCTCTCAAATCGGAGGCTAAAAAGCCAAGTAAAACTCAATAATTTGGTCTATGAAGTTTATCCCATTTTCTACCCAAAATTTTCGAAACTAAAGGTTGGATTTAAGATTGGAATTATGGAAATTGGTCTATAATGGGTAGAAATCACTTACCCAAGTTACCCAGGTGCAAAAGCCTCCAAAAATCGCCTCTCCCGAGCTCCCCAATTCGAAAATGGTGAAAATAACATAAACCCTCGAATTTGATATAATTGCCAACATATTCCGCACATGCGCCCCAGAGACCGCACCTGCGATCCCGCACCTGCGGAACTACCATCGCAGGTGCGAAAACCCACTAAAAAGCCTGGGGTCGCACCTGCGGTCAAATGGCCGCACCCCCCGCTCCGCATCTGCGGAAAACTAACCGCACCTGCGAGGATTGGGGGTTTGGGCTAAGTTCCGCAACTGCGAGTTCCTCAACGCACCTGCGTGTCCGCACCTACGGAAGGTCCATCGCAGGTGCGAGACACCAGAACCAGCAATGGTTCAGCTCTCTCCCAAGTTCTAATAACACCCGATGAGCAGCCTTAACGTACCCGAGACCACCCAGGACCCCGTCCAACCACATACACAAGTCATATAACCTAACATAGACTCGCTCAAAGTTTCAAACCACATAAAACAACGCTAACATGATGAATTAGACTAATAATCCATGAAAATTCTTCAAACTTCTATAAACATTAAGTTTTGCATTTAAGGTCCGAATCACGTCAAACTAAGTTCATTTCTTACCAAATTGCATAGATAACACATATAAATCATATCAAACCTGCACCAGACTTCAAAATCGTAATGTGGGCATGATATCACAGGTTTCACCTCAAATTTCATTTTCAAAAACCTTTATATTTTTCAGAAAATAATTTTCTTTAAAAATTCATTTCTCGGACCTAGGACCTCGAAATTCGATTTTGGGCATACACCCAAATCTCATATTTTCCTACGAACCCTCCGGGACCGTCAAATCACGGGTCCGGGTCGGTTTACCTAAAACGTTGACTGAAGTCAACTTTATTCAAATTTCCAATACAAAATTTTCATTTTTATCAGCTTTACACATAAAGGCATCCCGGCTACATGCTCTGTTGTGCACGCAAATCGAGGGGAGATAGAAAGAGGTTTTTACGACCTCAAAATACAGAATTAGATAGAATATACGGGATGACCCTTCTGGGTCATCACACTTGTCAATTGTATTACTTAAATTAGAATTTCAAAAATTGTAAAACTTCCAAATGGATAAGTTTCACTTGTTGAGATTTTAAATAGAACACTTGCCTGTTATTGGAAAACTTATGTTTCTTTAAAGTGTTTTATATTTGTGAAGCGGGTTGAGAGCATCAGCAGATTAAATAGATGCATCTATGGTTCGCGTTGTTCGACCCACGACAGTGCACAATTTAAATATTGTTATGTTGGTTCGGGCCGTACGACCTCGGCATTGTTTGCGCATGATAATTTCGGGATTATACATAACTGATATTGCTTAAATGTTTGGTGAAAGATAAATTTGGGATTTAACAATTGTGAAAAAGGATATTTATCATCTTTGGTTGTTGAATTCTAGTATATTCCTTGTAAATCCATGCTTAGTTATAATTTTGACTTATTATCATTAGTCTTAGTAAGTGTCAAGTCGAATCCTCGTCACTACTTCTTCGAGGTTAGACTGGATACTTACTAGGTCCATATTATTTTATGTAGTCACGCTACACGTATGTACTTGATGTGTAGGATCTGAGGCATGTGCATCTGTTTACTAGTGTTGGTATTATTTATAATGCAAAGTCAAAGATTTCTTTTGAAAATCCATTTACAACCAATAGCCATGGGTATTTTTATTTTACAAGTGTCCTTTCTATTTCCAAGTGGCTTCTTTCATTAAGACTTAAAGCGAAGTGTTGAAGGGCTTTAACAAGTGGCTATGCAAATCTACCATGAGTATTCACGCATGAAGACAAGGTACACTTGTTAATACTGGGGCCACGTGGACTAATATATTTGGACAAGTGTTAAAAGACTCTCCACACTTATCATACATGCAACTTCCCTAATTGCCTATAAACAGGATGATCATTAGCCATCATATTCACTCAATTCTTAACCAATAATTCATCTTGCTAATCATTACCTTCTTTCTACAACATTTTAATTTTTGTAAAAGCTACAGATTAATTCCTTCATCTGTAACTATCCAATAGCTTTGCCTATAAAAAAGAAGTCTTCTTTGTGAATTATCCAACACAGAAAATACCGTCATCTTCTCTTCTCTTTGGGCAACTATTTTGTGTAAATTCTAAACTTCCAGCCATGAGTGCACGTGTTTGGAGGTACTGTGGAACCTTAGGGAGCGATCGGTCTTAACGATTTGCACCTAGTGGGGCCGAAATCGCTTTCAAGGCAGTGGCTTGCCACGACACAATATTTTTGATAAGTTGTTCTTCTTTCCTTATTGTTCTTGGTCAATATTATCTACTTTTTTTTCTTACAACCAGTCCGATGCACACGCTTGACTTCTAGCTCGAGACTACACGGTGAGCTGCCCTTCCGAGCCGTTCAGCAGTAGTCGGAGTCTCTCTTTTGGATTTATATTTCTGTCTATTTCCTTCAAACAGTAGACTATTATTCTTTTGTATATTCTACTAGATGACCACATACTTGTGACACTAGATCTTGGCACATATTAATAGACTTGTGATTCTTGGGTTCTGTTCTTATGGTTATAAATATTTCTAGCTGTTTTCACCTATTAACTTAAATCGTTTTCTCATTAAAACTTTTAAACTAAGGAAAAATTACTACATGGGAATTTTGGTAAGGAATATTTTGCATAAATAAGAATTGTCAGGCAGATTAGCCAAGTGGGCAATAGAACTAAGTGAATATGAAATTATTTATCAACCTAGAGAGGCAATAAAATCTCAAGTTTTAGCAGATTTTGTCGCAGATTTTAGTACAAAAATAACTCCTGAAGTACAAAAAGAATTTCAAATTTTTACTGGAGCTAATCAAGGTACGTGGACTTTTTTTACTGATGGCTCCTCAAATGTCAAAGGGGCCGTCTTAGGTATTTTCTTAATCCTACCCTCAGGTGAAAGTATAAGACAAGAAATTAAGTGTTACCCTATAACTAACAATGAAACAGAGTATGAAGCTGTAATTGCAGGGTTGAAATTAGAACGAGAACTCTCCATAGAGAAAATCGTGATTAAAAGTGAGTCTCAATTAGTGGTCAATCAGATGCAGGGGACTTACACTGCTAGAGAGGCACAAATGCAACAGTACTTGGAAAAGTCACGCGAACTGGTCAGGCAATCGTCATGGAAGATTGTGAAAATACCCAAGGAAGAAAATAGGAAGAAGACACGTTGGCTAATCATGATTTTTTTTGCAGAAGTAACAAGTGAAGAAAACGCCATTGTAATACATTTATTTCATTTAGCACTTGACCAGGAGAAACACAAGGTAAGCTTTAATAATTTAACATTGGATTGGAGAAACGAGATTGATAATTTTTTGCAGTACGTGATCGTATTTGAAGGCAAGAAAGAATCTCAAGCGCTTCGATGAATTTCTCGTTACTATGTAATTCGAGATAATTTATATCGAAAAATGTTTGGCGGTCCTTTAGCAAGATGCCTTGGACCTAATCAAACAGAGTACGTGATGAGACAAGTACATAAAGGACATTGCGAAAATCATACAGTGGAAGATCTTTAGTTAAAACACTTATCGGAGTAGGATACTACTGGCCTAAGATGGAAGAGGATGCGAAAAATTTTGTAGCCAAATGTGATAAATGTCAATGATATGCTAACAATATGCATCGACCTGCAGAGTTATAACATACACTTATTTCCCCATGGACATTTATGAAATGGGGAATAGATATAGTAGGGCATTTACCACAAGCTAAAAGAAAGGTACGATTCTTATTAGTTTTTTAACAGATTACTTTTCAAACTGGGTAGAGGCAGGAGCTTTCAAACAGGTACGATAAAATGAGGTAAAAGATTTCATCTGGCGAAACATTATATGCTAGTTTGGAGTTTCAAAGGAAATTATATGTGATAATGGCCCACAATTTATAGCCTCGAAAATCACGGAGTTCTTTCAAAGTTGGCAAATTAAACGAATAACATCTTCACCTTATCATCCCGTGGCAAATGGTCAAGCAGAGTCAACAAATAAGATTATCAACAATGAAAGATTAGAAAAATCAAAAGGGAATTGGCCTGAGGAATTACCAGGAGTATTATGGGCTTATAGAACCACAACAAAAATAACCACGGGAGAAACACCATTTTCACTTGTATATGGTTCGGAGGCTTTAATCCCAGTTGAAATTGGAGGGCCTAGCACGAGATTCACATTGGCATCAAAAGAGTAAAATGATGAAGAGTTAAGAACAAATTTAGACTTACTCGAACAAAGAAGAGAGGAAGCTTTAATACGGATGGCAGTACAAAAGGAAATCATAGAATGATACTACAGCAGAAAGGCTCACCTCGGGTACTTCAAAACTGGGGACTTCGTTCTTCAAAAGATTTTCCAATCAGCAAAAACAACCAGAGCGATAAAGTCAAAATCCAAATTGGGAAGGACCTTATAAAGTTCGAGGTGTCGCTGGAAAAGGTGCCTATGAGTTTGAAACCATGGATGGAAAGGTCCTACCCTTGATTTGGAATGTTGTTCATTTAAAGAAATACTATTTCTAAGCAAAAGAATACCCACTGTCAGGTAATGCCTAATTACGATTTTTACTTTGTACAGTTAAAAATATACTAACAATTTTAGAAGATAGGCAAAAATCTAGCCCACATCAAATGATGATATTAGACCTGAAAGATACGCAGAAGTAACATAATTCTCGGTCTAGGGTTACAACCTTTCTGATGAAAATATAAAGGGTTAAGATGTCATCATCTAAATTATATATACCTCCGAGTCCCGTATGTTTTTCCTTTTCAGGAAATGGACCACATGAAAGGAATAATCAAGTGCTCGAGATTTCATACTTCAAAGCTCAAACACTTGGGGGACTATATATATATATATATGGAAGGAAAAAAAGACTAGAAAGTCAGAATTCAAGTCAAGCCTAAGGTCTACCCAACAAATCAAAAGTCAAGAGCAAAGTCAAAGAGCCAAAAACGCAAGCCTGATTCAAAAACCTATGAAGAATACACTCGTGGATGAAAATTTCAAAATCTTACACATGTTTAGGTTAAAGGCAATATTTAGTCACAAGTTGCAAGATATACCCTTGAATCTTTTACAAATCTGTTGTAAAGAATACAATTATGAAATAGTTATAGATGATACTTGAATACATGTAAAGTATTATATAATTTGAAAGTTCGAATGATACAAAACTTTCCTCAAATTTATTCAATGAAACATGAGTGTTCCTATTTCTTCTTTCGTATGTTTACACCATTATGAAGTTGAGACGTCTTCTTCATTAAGTGTCATTCATAAAAAGGCCCCCATTTATAAATCGTGCTTGTTTCAAAAAGTCACGAAGTACTGAAACATTTTTGATGCACAACTAAAGAGTAGTACAGAAACTCGAAATAAAATATCACAGAAATTGAACAAAAACTTAGAAGATGATATTATAATAACTTAGTTAAACTAAGTATGAACTTAATTCCAACCTGTTTGTTTATACAAAAGAACCCCCAAAACGGACTAGGGGTTCCAAAACATTACCCCAAATGGAACCGGGGGTAAACCTCCAATTGTTCCTCCAATAAAAAAAACAAAGAAACACTTCAAACTTTTTCACTTTCACTGTGGGGACGATTGGAATCATCACTAGAAGGAAGAGAAACTTGAGAAAGGGAAGGTTGAGAAATAGCTTCGCCAGGAGTGATTTCATCACCTTTGGGAATACCAAGCTCAGGTGAAGAAAATCTTTGAATCTGCTGGGTCTTTTCAATTTTCTCTCTAGTCTTTGAAATCTCAGCTTTTAAGTCAAAACCTTCCTGGATTACTTCCATTAATGTTTCGAGGCGAGTGTTCAGAAAATCCCAACTAACATCAACAACGGCTTTATCTTCAAGGGCCTCATAATCTTTTTCCCACTGCTCAACCTCATCTTTTAATTCATCCTTCTCGTTCAAGACAACATCATAAGAAGCCAGTAGTGGGACAAGAGATCTCTCTAATGCGATTACTTCTACTAGAGGAACCAACTTCAACATAGGAAGTTGTGGCAGTAGGAGCAGTCGAGGAAGTCAAAATATCCACGGGCGGAGCAGTGGCAGCAGCAACAGATACGGACAACTGAGTTTCAATTAGAACAGATACAGGAAAAAAGGCAAGAGGCGTTTCCTCATAAATAAAGCCAAAGATTTCTTCATCAAATCCACAAGAAAAGAGTTGTTCAGTAGAGTCACGGGGTGCTGCAGGCGTCTCTTCATCAGAACTCATTAAGGTAACACTCACAGGCTCTAACATGGGAATAGATCTAGGAGGGGGAGTAGCTTCGTCATCAGAAACAACTCGTCTTCAAGCTCGTGACTTACGAACCAATGAGTCTTCATCCCATTCGTCTTCGTCTTCAGAGTTTTGTGGTCTATCAGCCTTACTTTTTTAGGAATAACTCAAGATTATCTCTTGAGACTTTGATAGAGAGAGCCTCGAAGCAGTGATTGATACAGCACTCACATTCCGAACGGGAAACCCTAACAAAGAAAAGGGTTAATAAGTTTCAAGGTAAACATGAAGATAATGAAGAAAGTGAAAGAGAAAGTTACGGTGAGCCTTAACTTTCCATCCAAATCTATTTGAAAGGTATTTCCATGACCTTTCTTCCATTGGAGAAATTGTTAACAATTTTTCTACCCAACCACGAAAACTAGGAATCTCCTCAACAGTTCCCATGGTTGCTGAAAAGGAAAAGTAAAACAGTAACGAGAATTCAGATTCTTTATAAAGAAAAAGAGAAATAAAAGATTAAAAGGGAAATTTACGTGCAAAGTTCCACTTCTCATGGAAGGGCATGTTCTCTTCACCTACTAACCCACTTGTAGGAGCAGCAACAAATCGGTCATACCATCAACGATCTTTGTCATCTTCAGGGCTTACCAAAACCCTCTTACTCCTCGACACGAGAGTAAAAATCCCATGACGGAATAATTTGAGAGAGTAAAGATGGATCAGATGGTAAAAGGTGAAGGGTAAAGAAGCTAGATTTGCCAAGTATCTAAGGCATGACACAACCCTCCATACAATAGGATCAATTTGTCCTAAACATACATCAATGAAACGGAAAAACTCAATAATGAATGGATCAATATGTGGCTTAAAACCTAATTTCAAGGGATATGTATACACAAAAGAAAAACCATTTTTAAAGGAAGTGATCCTTTAATTTTCATTGGGGACCAGAATCGGGAAGTCAAATTTCCAATAACTATCTCTACACACAATAGAAACTAAACCCTCAGTGATCTGGGAAGGGTAAACATCAGCGCGATCGTGAGAATTCATGGAAGTAACCTGATTTTTAATTAATTCTCTATCAGTGACAAAGGAAAGTTTAGAGGGAATAATCTCGTCTACAGTAGGCTCACGAAGTGGTTCACTAGAATCCCTACTTATAACGAAAGATCTACGTGAAGATGAAGCACTAATTAGAAGATGATGAAGGAGTAGTGCTGAGTTGAGAAGAGGAACCACAAACAGACACTGACCCTAAACTACGTAACCTACCACCTCTCATACTCCTGATAGGAGCAGAAGAAGGGGGAAGTTCATCTACAATAACACCTTTTCAGGGATCAAGATTTGAAGACGACATATTCGTATGAGGAATAGTACGTAATGAAGAACAAGAATAAGTTGTGAATAAAGAGCATTGAAGAAAGTTTTTCGTAAAAATAAAGGAAAAGGATGTATTTATATGCAGAAGTAACCGACATGCAAAAAGGTAATGATGGACACTTCATTATGAAAACTGTCACTTCGTGGCTAATGCAGCCGCAAAAAAGCCCTAAAACTCGCTGAAGAGTTCCAGAGCCAATCAATGACTGCCACGTGTCACATGCATTAAATAGAAGTGACATACAATGCATTGATTTAGAGGAAGATATAATGGAATGTGAGAAACGACGGCAAAAAATTCCCGCCTTAAATAAGGTCCACTTCCCAAATATTCAATTGCTGAATAATTGAAAAGTGGGAGGACTATCTGTATTGGTAAAAATAATTATTACACGTGGAATTAATTCTATGGCTGACATGGAAAGACACGTGGATCACTAGGAAAATAACAGCTGGAGAAGAATATTAAAAAAGACACGAGACTCAGTTGATACGAGCAAATCACCCATGAGATGATAAGGAACAGTTACTCGAGTCTCTTTATTGATTTGAAGAGGTGCCAGTAGAATGAACCAAGATAACAAAAATTGAAGATTCATTGACCTTCAATTAATGGGCATAGATGATTACAAACGTTACAGAATCTTCATGAAACAGTTACAATTACTAACTATAACGTTTCATTAATGATATTAATGCTCATTATGACTCAATCATTAAAGGGAATAGACGTTGTACTTGAAGGTCATTATATAAGGGAAAGAAATATCATTTGTAGAGACACATTCTGATTATTATTGGAATATAATTATTTTCTTGTGCTTTCAATTAATTACTTTATCATTTCTTATTCTTATTTCTAAGAAAATATCGAATTACTTGATTATCAATAACCCGAGTACTTCTAAAAATAAGCTTTGACTGAGAATTTAATTCTTTGGTTAAACACCAATTCCATTCTCCACAATCTGGATCCGGCTGCCAGAACTACTAACTAAATATTATGATTCTCCAATTCCACGAAAAATTGGTAGCCAAATTGGATCAATCCTAAAAATAGATAGCTGCACATGGAACACAAGAAGGGGAAGATATGCAAGATTATGCATATTGGTTCAATTGGGAAAACCAGTAAAATCCATTACGAGACTACAACACCATTATTCCACAGTTGTGGATGCTTGGGACATACACTATACTTCTGCAAAAAACCCGGTAACATGGACCCAGGTACGTCTATTGTCTCTACTGAAAATAAAAAAGAAAAAAAGAAGAAGAATCAAAAGGAAATGAAAATCGGAAGAAAAAACAAAAGAAAGAAAAAAAGAAAAGAAAAATACCAGTCAAAAATGAAATTGAAAAAATTGATAAAGGAAAAAACTCTAAGTCTCATGAAGTCCCTTGGACAACCGTAGTATTTCCAAAATATAATAGAAAATAATATTCCAACTCACCCGTTAAACCCAACAACTCCTCACCACATACTCACAATAACTTTTCAAAATTAGCACCTAACTGTGATGCTGAGCCCATTTTACCAAATAAGCCACAATCAGAAAATATAGCTACTACACTACCCACAATTCTTGCACACGTGAAAATATCCAAAACACAAAACAACTCAATCAACACTAGTACTACCCAATCTCCCCAACAGGATACTAAATCTCCACAATCCAAAAGTACTACCCTAATACCTAATAAAACTACCAAACCCCCTACAACTATATTCCCTCCTCCAATCAAAACCTCCAGTCGTCTCTGTCAACATCACAAAAATTCCCTAACAATACACATAAACCAATCTTCCCACGCCAACCAAATACCCATTCAAACCTAAACCAAAAAATTACAACTAGTTCAGTTACTACAACCATGCTAGTTGCTACAGGTAGAATAGACGTTCCCCCTAAGGGAACCGTAAAAGAACTTATTAATTAGTGCATTAAAGGACAAATCAAAAGACACACCATCAACAAATCTTGATGATTCCAAAAACAGTATCCCTGCCCTTACAATATCTCCCTTGTTCAATGCAAAGCTTTGCGAAAAACCTACTGAACTATAAAGGAAAGACAAGTGAAATTCAAAATCAAAACAACTACTAACCCTCAATACTTATCCCCTTCTAATGTTATAAGATTACCCCCTCTCGCTTATCCTTCAGCTGCTTCACAGACGACTCCTACACAACTTAAAACACCAAACCAAAATGCCTCACAATAGAAGGTGCTCCAGAACCAACCTCCATGCCTAATGAACCAACAACCTCAACCTCCAACTCCTAACCCTCCTGCCTTCGTCCCATGCACGCTACCTCCACCACCATGCATGTTCCAACTAGATCCCATGCCGTTAGGTAACAACACCATCACACCATACCAAGATCCACTACACCCTTTCAACTACTATCTACTATAAGCAAACCAAATAACGGAATCATCAATCTTGCCGCCCATGAATAACTGGAATGGCCAAAACCTAATCCACCTAAGTCCTCCCGAAATCAACCTTACAACATGAATGCTTCGAAAATGCTTCAAGCATACCAATCACTAGTCTACAATCACACAGTCCAGGAGGATGAATCGAGAACACTGGGCAGCATGATGATTCAATCGTCCAACAACATACAACAACAGAACTTCAACATGCACTCATTCCCACTAAGCAACTTTGCAAACTTGTCGCTTAATCAAGTCCTACATGCACTACCCACACCCATCACAACAACGCAAATGGAAAGCCTATCACTGGAGTGGATAGTGCCGAAGATGGAGGCAATAAGTCAATCGTTCTACTCAGCAACATGAACTTACCCTCCCTCACAGGTCCCGGAACTAGAGGAAAACCATAAAAACATTCAAGATCCGGTGATGGATCCAATCTTCCTGACGAAGGAATGTTTAACAATAACATTTCTCGAAACTTCAGAAGAACGAATTCTGATTCAGGCACCTCCAAACATACGCAAGGTATCACTCAACATATGCATGGTCACCAATACAACAACATTTTGTGAACCTATTCCCAACTACTGCAACGAACTTGGATCTAACAGTAGCTCCAGGAGGGAACTTAACAAATCTCCTGCCAATGAAGATTCTCCTATGGAACTGTAGAGGTGGAGACAACCCCACCTTCCGGCGTAATCAGACGCCATCATACAAGGAAGAACGCAATCCATTTTAGCTCTTACGAAAACATGTATGACCATGATACTTTACTGCAACAACTTCCATTCACTGACTTAATCCAAGTGCAAGTTTCAGATTTCTTCGAAGGAAAAGCGTTGTTGTGGAACAAACACGAGGTCTCAATCAAACCAATGGTCCTCACCGAGCAAGAAATACATGCCACAGTGCGGGTAAGTACCTTATCTCCCCCATGTATTATTTCTATTATTTATGCAAAAAATAACATATGATTTAAGAATATTTTGTTTGCTAACCTAAAAGAAAAGGCTAGTATTATAAATCTTCCTTGGTTAATTTGTGGAGACTTTAATGAAGTAACAAACACATCCGAAAAGATAGGGGAAATCCAATCAAAAATAACAGAGTGTCTGCTTTTATTGACTGTATAAGTGCTATGAATATGATAGACCTAGGTTTTGTAGGGCCACAGTACACATGGACAAACAAACCTAACTGCCAGAATAATAGTAAACTTATTTTGGAAATATTAGATAGATTTATGAGTAATCCTGATTGGCTATACCTTTACCCCGACTCAAATGTAATCCACTTATCTCGTACCTATTCGGATCATTGCCCTCTACTTCTTAGCATTACTAGACAGCATTCCAAACCTAAAAGTAATTTCATATTTAAAACTATGTGGCTACGTCATCCAGATTTTAAACATTTAGTCTCTTCTTGTTGGCACTCAAATCTAGACTACAACAACGCGGTAACTACTTTAAGAAAAATGGCACAACAATGGAAATCTACTTGTTTCGGTAATTTTTTTCACTAAAAAAGGAAGCTAGCAGCTAGAATTGAAGGTCTTCAGAAGATAGATCCAAATCACAGACACATGTTCCACCACAACCTGGAAACAAAACTTATTTTTGACTACAATAATATTCTTCGTCAAGAGGAAGATCTCGAGTTCAGTGGCTAAATTAAGGTGATGTCAATTCAAAGTTTTTCGACACAACTACAATCCATAGACGACGCAAAAACAAGATTCTTGGCCTGACTGACATTGTTGGTAACTGGAGTTTGGACCAAGATGCAATTACCTATACTATCAGAAATCATTTTGAAGAAGTGTACACTACTGAATTAACTTCTAGCGTTAAGGAATTCATTCCCAGAAATATTAACTCCCTAACACATGGATATCAATTGACGCTCATAAGACCCCTATCAGCATCCGAGATTCTACGCGCTATCAAATACTTTAAACCTCTTAAAGCAACGGGACCCGATGGCCTTCATCCTCTATTTTTCCGACAATTATGAGAAGACACTAACTGTGTTGTTATCAAAATTTGCATGGACACATTCTCTTCATCCCACATACTCCTGAAATTAGCTCTACTTACATCACCCTCATCCTTAAAGTTTACAACCCAGAAATGATCGCCCAATATAGACATATCAGTCTCTGCAATACGATTTACAAAACAATCAAAAAAATAATTGTTAACCGTATCAGATCACTATTAGATAATATTATTAATTAGTCCAAACTAATGCAGCTTCATTCCAGGACGCAGGGCTACTGGCAACAGTATTACTGTCTAGGAAGCCATTCATACGTTCAACAAAGCTAAGGGTAGAACAGGCCATATGATGCTAAAAATTGATCTTGAAAAAGCTTTTGAGTGTCTAGAATGGTCCTTTATTAGATATTCTCTAATTAGTCTAAATTTTCCTCCTCAACTAATTACCCTTATAATGTCTTGCGTTACAACCTCGTCTATATCCATCTTAATAAATGGCAAACCATCCACCTTTTTCAACCCAACAAGACAAGGCGATGATTTATCCCCTTATCTATTCATTATTTGCATGGAAACTTTGACACGCCTAATAAATCAAGCTATCAACCAAAAACTTTGGGACCCCGTACGAATTGGTAGGTTATCATCAGAGATTTCACATTTACTATTTTCCGATGATTTAGTACTTTTCACAAGAGCCGACACTAAAAATTCTTCTACGATTATTAATATTTTCAACAAGCTTTCAACAACTTCGGGTCAAAAATTAATTTTCTAAAATAAAATGTTTTCTTCTCCAGAAATGTGTCCCTAAACTCCCAACAAAACATAGCAAACACACTCAACATGACCTCCTCGTCAAAATTTGGTAACTACTTAAGTCTACCCATCACCAATCACCATCCAAAAAGTACTAACTACCAATACATTATCGATCATATGAATAAACGCCTACAAGGATCGAAGGCAACACAACTATCCCTTGCAGGGCGTACTACACTCATAACAACTGTTCTAGCAACAATCCCTACCTACGCAATGCAAATAAATTTATTACCAAAAAAATGTATAGAAACAATTGACCGTATTCAATGCAACTTCCTTTGGGGTTCCACTGCAAACAAGAGAAGAATCCATCTAGAAAACTGGGAAACTGTTACACTTCCCAAAACTATGGGTGGATTGGGAATCCCAAAAACTAATGAAAAAATTCAGCCCTTCTCTCTAGCCTGACTTGACGTTTTATTACAAATCCACACCATATTTGGGTTAAAGTTCTAAAACGTAAATATCAATCATGCTATCCCCAAAATAATTTTAAAATGAAACCATTTGATTCCTACATCTGGAAAAGGTTTATCAAAAATATCTCGACATTCTATAAAAGAATCGCTTGGAATATTGGCAACAACTCTAGTTTTAAACTCTGGGAAGATAAATAGGTTGGGTCGAATGACTCACTGCGGTCACTTATACAAGGCCCCCTCACAAAATTAGATATAACAAAAAATGTCCAAAGTATCCTCCCCAATAATTAGTGGGATCTTTCGGATCTTTCCATGGACATTCCCTTGAATATTATATACCAAATAAATAGAACTTACATTCAAAATTCAGAACCCAAAAATGATTCCTTATTTTGGAAAAATACAACCGCAGGTTTATTCTCCACAAAATCTGCCTATCATATGTACTTACAAGAATTCTCACATCACTTCCTCCCCCGCACATCAATGGTGTGGAAAATCCATGCGTTGAATAAAATAAAGTTCTTCCTGTGGTTACTCTTTAATAAAAAATTACCTACAACAGAATATTTATTTAATCGAAACATTATTCGATTAAACACTTGTGCTTCATGCCTAACATAACTCAAATAATTGACCACTTATTTATAATATTCCCAAAAAAAAAAGCCTTATGGGATCAATTCAACATACATATCCATCCAAACCAATTGGAATTTACAATCCTCTCTCTTTGTACAACACCAACCCAATGGACTGTTACGAATAATTAAAAGGCCCATACCCATCTTAACTCCTATTATTCTTTGGTGTATCTGAAAAAATAGGAATCAAATTCTTTTCCACACCTTTAATGCCCCAATAACACATACAACCATTACTTTCCAAGCAATGGAGTATCTCCACATAACCACAATCACCCCAATAAAATCTCTTACCAAAAGAAATCAATATGATGGCAACCTCCCCAAATGGATTCTTCAAGCTAAATACAGACGGTGCTTACTGTGAGCATGTGATTTTTACTCGCCGTATCGTCCTATAAAAATCCCAATAAATCAATTGATGTTATGAATATTGATTGATTCTTCAGTAATTAATTGTGAATTATCTGCATTGCTTGCATATCCATAATTCATCTTTCAAAATCATTGAAATTCTGCATTATGAAGTTATTGGTTATAATTATTTAAATGGTAGACAAATGACGAATATCTAACGTAATGTAGTTTTTAATAACTAATTACTACAGAAATTAATCATCTTTTATTCGATAAAACACGGGTTGAATTAGGAATATAGAATTGGTCGTGTCATTCTTGATTAATCTGTAAATAAATAAGGATTAAGTTAATTACTACATTCCTTGGTTTAAATTAGAGTTGAATTTAACTAATTGATTTTAGTTAAATAAAGGGATTTAAAATCAGACCTGGGCCAGAGCTTCCCAGGCCCAAATCCTTTCTCCCTAACACCAAACAACCCAGCCCAAACCCCTTAACCCGACCTGTCCCCCATAACAACCAAACGACACCGTTTCTCCCCCATTAAACCCCAGTCGTTGGATCGTTTCGATCCAACGGTTCCAAACCCCACACCCATGAACTATATATATGTCCAAATCACACCTCATCCCCTTCATTTCACAGATCCTAACCCCCCCTCCACCCAGATCTCTCTCTCTCCTCTCTCTAAAAACCCTAGCCGCCCCAGAATCCCATCGCCGTCCGGCCACCGGACCTCCTCCAATAACCCCCAAACCTTCACCCTATGGTCTTCTCGTTCCCCTTAACCCCACCCCACCATCAGCTTCCTTAAAAACCCACTGGAATCCTGTCAATTCCAGATCTAAGAAGCGGTCAGAACCGTAATGTTTGCTAATGGCGAATCCGGGCGGCTCTGTGACTCAAACTCACATGAGTCGATGGCTTTTGACAAGAGCCGTCGATTCATGTGAGTAAGGGTCACTTTTGAAAGTCGTCGTAGTCCGGCTTAACTCCGGTTAGTTGTCGTAGTTCGTCCAAACCCCTCAAACGGGTACTCTCATTTCTTTTCTATGTGTCTTGATTTGTCAGCATAAATAGGCCTTGGATGCTTACTGATTCCCTTTATTTTTACTTTTTCATGTTTTTCGTCTTTTCCAAATGCATTTAGTTTAGATTTTGTCACTATTTTGTATGAATTAACTGTTAAATGTAGTAGTTTGCATGACCAAGATTAGCATTAG
>ML337980.1:0-89874 GCA_005239505.1 Nicotiana paniculata | reverse complement strand
TATATATATCAAAATTTTCCGACGAAGCGGTGTCGGATGACACCGCTTATACTAGGGTGGCTCCGCCCCTGCATAGGATAATACCAAATATGGTATATGACTAATGCTTGCATAACTAATACATAAGTTCAAAAAGTGTACCAAACAAGGTATTATGAATACACAAAATCAATGCATACATTATTTTATGTAATGCATCCTATCAAACGACTTTGTAGTCTTAAACATTTTGAATTCATTTTAAATAATGAATTCAATGAATACAAAACTTTTTAAAAAAATATATTATTGCACCAAATAACATAGTAACATATTTTAAGGATCAAGAGTGTAAAATGGGTTANATGTCACTTAAAGTGGAAAAACTCCCTTATTACCCTTACCCGGTGAAAAAGGAGGTGTGACATCGAATATTCTATAATAATCATCTAAATTGTGAAGTTTGTTTTGGAAAGTTAAATTGTGTCACACACAAAAGCGTGTGCGCGCGCACACGTACACACCCACCCTCTCCCTATATATATATATTTCTCTTCCTATTCGAACTTCAAAGATTTATTCTCGCAAAAATAGACAAAATTGCATAACATCATCCATAACGTGTTATTAGCAACCGAGTGTAAAATGGGTTAGACGGAGAGAAGCTCTCCCTTCTCACTACAATCCCAGCAACCTTCAATATGACAACATCAAAAACTATCAAACCACCTGATCTACACCCCACTGAGCAACAACCAATGAACGTAGATGTCACACTACAACAACAACAACAAACGCCTTCCTAAGCTGAAACCTTACTGGACAATCATGCTATGTCCTTACCCACTATTATCACTTCCTTATCTAACATTGACATGTCATACGAGGAACTCTCCCCTACCACCAATAATTCCATTTCACTCACCAGTTCTGACAAAGTCAAACTATACTCTCCATGAAAATTTTCTATCATCGTTAAAGTCTATGGCCGAAAAGTAGGTCATCTCACCCTCAAACAAAATCTACAAAAACTCTGGAAACTAACGGAACCCCTATCCCTAATTTATTTGGGTAACGATTTTTTCTTGATTAAATACCAACAAGAACACAATATGAATGAAGCCCTACATGAAGGGCCATGGTTTATCCTAAACCATTTTTTCTCTGTACGCTGCTGCTGGGATCCAAAATTCCTTGCTTCTACCACGAAACTCACCTATACAACCATATGGTGCCGATTGCCCGAATTGCCAACGGAATTTTACGACCTCTCAATCCTACAGCAGGTGGGAAATAAGATAGGCAAACTACTCAAAGTAGATACTTGTACATCGTCAGCCTCTAGAGGACAATGCACACGTATTTGTGTGGAAGTCCCATTGGAAAGGCCCTTACCCTCACATGTGTTCATCGGCACCCACCGTAAAAAAAAATACGAAGATCTTAACATATTATGTATATCATGCGGAAGGCTGGGACATACATCTAAGCAATGCCCCCATTTTACACCACCCACAGTGAATCCCTCTATCACTACAGACCCTTTATCACTAAATCACTCAAATATCCCCAATACAGATAAAAATGAATGGCAAACAGTTGTCTTCCCTAGACGACACACTCTCATTGGTGCAAACTCACATGCCCTATCAAATCTTCGAAGAAATGGAATATTCAGACAAGACGTACAACACCAAGCTCATTCAAAGACGCCACACAGTTCCCCAGGTAAGTCTCTCCCTAATCAACTTTCTAATAGTATTAAGTCTCACTTATCACACTCTACCCTTACGACTTATAAAATAATTAATCTGCTTAATTCCTTTAATGTATTAAATTCCACTATGGAATTGCCCACCTCTCCACCAGTTACGCCCAGTTTGTCCCACATTAACATTACCAAGGCCCACACCAATACTCCTGTCCAGCCAATCCGAAAACAATACCAAATAATCTACTTCACACCAATCACACACAAGACCTCCACGTACCTGACATGAACAATGACCTAATGGACACTACTCCAACACCTCTCAATGACACGGCCACCTCCCTTATCCACCAATCCAAAACCGTCCAGCTCACCCTACAATTCATCTTCTCACAGCCCACACCCCTACACCTTAGGAAATCATGAGCATCGCCTCAGATACATCACTAGATACACACACAACCTCAATCTACCAAATCCCAACTCTGTAGCCCACACACTCACACTTACCAGAGCACAAAAATCTTTCACCGCCCCTCTCTACAAATCCCTTAATTATCATCACTTCCTCACCATCATTACCCAACAAATCACACACGCAAAAGACCACTACTCCCTCACTCTATCTATCTTCAAATAATACACACAGTTCCCATGCAAAGGCATCACTCTCCTCTTCCTCCTTTGAGAACGACCACCAACCGTCCCACATTGCTTCCCTTCAGGACCCTAAACCTTCCCTATCTCTCCCCGATGAGCCCCTTGGACACCCCACACCCATTACCAAGCTCCATGAGTCCACAACGGCCAACCCCCGACGAACAAGAACTCCTCACACCACAAGAACCCGCAACGTTAATGGAGGAGATTAGGGAAACACAAACAGAGCCAGTCTCACTCGGGGGTTGCCATATCACCGTCCTAAAAGAGCAGTACGCCAAAAAAATAATCCTCAACTGCCCACTGGAGGTGATCAAATTCTTGATCAAACTACGCCCTCCAACAAATCCAGAGGCGGGGAAATTTGCAGTGGTAATTACTCCAACCCTGAGAGAGACCATGCAGGTGAGACAACAGGTGAACCCACTACTGGAACCACTGAACCCAGTGGTGCAGGGACAGTTAACAACATATCCACGTATTAAATCTGTAAATTTCGTGATTTGGAACTGCCGAGGTGCTCAATCACCTGAATTTAGAAGAAACTTTAGGTCAATGTTAAATTACTATAAACCACCTCTAGTTGTCCTTCTTGAAACCCATCTTCAGGATCACTCGATCCTTAGGGATGACTTTGACCACCAACATGGCACAAGCCTCTACTGAAGGACAGGTTGGAGGCATAGTCATACTATGGATCGAACCCACTGTCACAGCCACTGAAATTGCAGTTACCAATTAAGAAATCCACTATATGGTTCAGGTATGTCAAAACGACTTTTCTTTTATGTTTTCCACAATTTATGCAAGTCCTATTTTACATAATAGAAAGTTGTTGTGGAAAAACCTCACACATATAGCCAATACATACAAAGGTCCTTGGATCGTGGGTGGGGACTTCAATGAAATAACCCCTTCAACAGAAAAATTTGGCGGCTGCCCTATAAATAACAATAGGGAAGATTCTCTAATTCAATGCATGCACTACTGTAATCTAATCGATATGGGCTATAGGGCTAGCAAATATACTTGGACAAACAAACGTAGAAAGGGAGGTCTAATTCTTGAACGCGTAGACAAATTAATTAGCAATTGTGAATGACTTAGTCTATACCCCGAAGCACAAGTACACTATCTACCAAGGACTAATTCCGACCATTGTCCTCTTTTACTTTCCTTGGAAACTACTTCTATTCGTAAAACAGCTCCCTTCCGATTATAAACAATGTGGCTAAACCACTAAGATTTTCCACACCTGGTAAGCCAATTGTGGCAGCCATGTAGACAATATCTAGAAGGAGTCCATAACTTTCAATTGATGGCTCACCGGTGGAATAGGGATACCCTTTCGGAAATATGTTCAAACAAAAGAATCAAATTAGTGCTCGTTTAAATGGTATTCACAGCTCAAAAAATTACCCTACCAGTAATTTTTTGCAAAATCTAGAACACGACCTCATAAAGGAATATAATCATATCCTCAAATTAGAAGAGGATTTTTGGAAGCTAAAATCACGCATTAATTGGATAAATCAAGGTGACGCAAACACTAGATTTTTTCATATGGCCACTATAAAACATCGTCGGCATAACCGTATCACTTCCCTTAAGGACAATACGGGCACATGGATACATGATAATGACCAAATCCATTCCATGATTACCACTTTTTATCAAGATCTCTACCAAACAGACAATCTGTTTTCGACTAAGGACCACACAACTTCTCTTGTCAATACCCTTAAACAAGACACTATTCAATCTCTCATGCTGCCTATACCGGATCAAGAAATTACAAAGGCCATATTCTCCTTTAATCCTCATAAATCACCAGGACCAGACGGTCTGCACCCACTCTTTTTTCATACCTTTTGGCCAACCTTAAAAAATTCAGTGATACCCTTTTGTAAAAAGATTTTCACCTCGGGACTTATCCCCCGGCTTTGAACCAAACATATATTTGTTTAATACCCAAAATGAAAAGCCCTTCGAACCCAGCTCATTTTCGCCCTATAAGTTTATGCAATACTATATACAAGGTGATCACCAAATTATTAGTTGATCGCATTAAACCTTTTTTGGACCACCTTATTAACCCATACCAATATGCTTTTCTACGTGGTAGACGCGCATCTGACAACGCAAGTATTTTTCAAGAACTCCTCCATAATTTTCAAACTTCCAAATCAAAATGCTCCAATATGCTTATCAAAATCGATCTTAAAAAAGCATTCGATAGGTTAGAATGGGACTTCATCCGTTGAACCCTAATCTATTTCAACTTTTCACCACCTATAATCTCTCTTATTATGTCATGCATAACTATATCCACTACTTCTATCCTTTTTAATGTCACCCCAACACCCTTTTTTCTCACCATCTAAGGGCATTCGACAAGGGGATCCACTTTCACCTTACATATTCATCCTATGCATGGAACTATTCTCACGTAGTATAGACATAGCCGTAGACCATAATTTATGGTCTCCCATTACCTTACACAAAAAGGCACCCCAAATATCCCATCTCTTTTTTGCAGATGACATTATTCTCGCCTCTAAAATCAACACTACCACTTGCCACACAATCATTGACCACCTAAATCACTTTACAACATACTCTGGCCAAAAGATTAACTTTAGAAAATCAAATATTTTCTTTTCAAAATACACCTCCCAATCAAGCAAAAGGAGTACCAATAAAGATGGGGCCTTATGAAGGAAATTTCACCTTGCGCGTGGTAATCATAGATGGCTTTGAGCTGATAGTGGGACTGGAATTCTTGAGGCACACCAACACCATACCCGTACCATATGCAGACGTGCTTATGATGATGGGGGTAAACGGGGCCACATCCTGTATTATTCCGTGCATATCCAGGAAGATGGCCACTGAGAACATCTCGGCCTTACAACTAAAAAAGGGAGTCAAGAGACATGAACCTACATTTCTGGCTACCCTGTGCATTGAAGAGGTAGAACGCTCATCGGGACCACTCCCTACACCCGTAAAGGAGCTACTACTGGAATTCAAAGATTTCATGCCACAAGAAATGCCGAAGCGACTTCCGCCTAGGCGCACTGTGGACCATGAGATTGAGTTGGTACCCAGTGCGAAGCCACCTGCTCGGGCGCCTTACATAATGTCACAACCCGAACTCACCGATCTTCGGAGACAATTGACGGAAATACTAGACACAGGGATCATTGTACCCTCTAAGTCCCCATATGGGTCCCTTGTGCTTTTCCAGAAGAAACATGATGGTAGTCTACGCCTCTGCATGGATTATCGGGCACTGAACAAAACTACTGTGAAGAACAATTATCCTATTCCACTCATGGCAGACTTGTTCGACAGATTGGGGAGTGCCACGGTGTTCACAAAAATTGACCTGAAGACAGGGTATTGGTAGGTCCGGATTGCTTAGGGTGATGAACACAAGACGACTTGTGTGACAAGATATGGGTCGTTCGAATTCCTAGTCATGCCATTCGGCTTGACTAATGCCCCAACCACGTTTTGCACCCTAATGAACCAGGTCTTCCGAGAGTACATTGATGAATTCGTGGTGGTCTGTTTGGATGATATCGTCGTTTATATTCAGACACTGGAAGAACACTTGGAGCACTTGCGGAAGGTCCTAGCCCAGTTGCGGGAGCATGAGTTGTACGCAAATCTATCCAAGTGCTCCTTTGCTCAAAAATAGATCGACTTCCTCGGGCATGTCATTGAGGAAGGGAGGATCAAGATGGACCAGCAAAAGATCCAAGCCATCACAGATTGGCCGCCACCCAAGTATATCCATGCCTTGAGGGCATTCCTTGGCCTATGCAATTTCTATCGGCGATTTGTGAAGAACTACTCTCTCATCGCATTACCATTAACTGAACTCCTAAAGAAGGTCACACCTTGGGATTAGGGTCCTAGGCGAGTGGAGATCTTCAATGCATTAAAAGCGGCTATGTCTAGTAGCCCTGTCTTGGCCCTTCCTGACTTGGACAAGCCCTTCGAGGTACAAACAGATGCTTCCGACTATGCTCTTGGCGGGGTCTTACTACAAGACGAGCATCCCGTAGCATACGAGAGCCGGAAGCTTAAGGATGAAGAGTGGCGCTATGCCGTCCACAAGAAAGAATTATTGGTTGTCGTTCATTGCTTACGCCTTTGGAGGCATTATCTGCTTGGATCATCGTTCGTGGTCAAGACAGACAACACAACTGTTAGTCATTTCATGACCCAGCCGAAGCTGAACGGCCGACAGGCCCGATGGCAGGAACTCCTAGCAGAATTTAACTTCAACTTGGACTACCGAAGCGGGAAGTCTAATCATGTGGCCGATGCACTCAGCCGCAGACCGGACCTAGCATCGGTGTGCCTATTCGCCACCCTAAGGGGGAGCGAAGTAGCCACCACCATTAAGGACCTGATACAGGATCTACTCATCAAGGATCCCGCTGCACAGTATTTGGTTGATTTAGTAGGACAGGGCAAGACTCGCCAGTTCTATATGGAGGATGGTTTCCTGAAGGTAAAAGGGAACCGACTTTATGTTCAAAAGAAGGGGATCTGAGAGGAACTCTCTTGGCGGAATGTCATGACACTCTATGAGCCGGCCATCCCGGCGAAAAATGCACCATGGCATTGCTTCGCCGTGCATATTATTGGCCCCAAATGGCCGACGATGTCGCGCAGTATGTGAGGACTTGTCTAGTATGCCAGAAGGACAAGTCCGATCGCTTGACACAAGCAGGACTCTTGGAACCTCTAGTTGTTCCAAAGAGACCTTGGGAAAGCGTGTCACTGGATTTCATCACTAGATTGCCCAAGGTTGGAGACCTCACAACTATCTTGGTTGTGGTAGATCGGTTTTCAAAGTATGCCACCTTCATTGCAGCACCTCAATATATATCAACAGAGGATACAGCTCGAATCTTCTTCTCTCATGTCGTCAAATATTGGGGCCTGGCCAAAGACATTGTTAGTGATCGCGATTCACGCTTCATTAGCAACTTTTGGACCCAATTATTTAAGTGCCTTGGGTCAAAATTGAGTCANTCAAATATTGGGGCCTGCCCAAAGACATTGTTAGTGATCGCGATTCACGCTTCATTAGCAACTTTTGGACCCAATTATTTAAGTGCCTCGGATCAAAATTGAGTCACAGCTCAAGTTTTCATCCACAATCCGATGGCCAGACGGAGCGGTTCAATGGCATGTTGGAGGAATATCTCCGCCATTTTGTTACCGGATCGCAGAAGAATTGGGTGAAGCTCCTGGATGTTGCTCAACTGTGTTTCAATTCACAAAAGAGCTCCAGTACAAATAAAAGCGCTTTTGAAATTGTTACCGGGCAACAACCGCTACTCCCACACACCGTGAATGCACCAAACATGGGGAAATCTCCTTGTGCTACTAGCTTCTCGACAGAATGGAAGCGGAATATGGAGATAGTGCGGAGCTATCTAGTTAAAGCCCAAAAGAGAATGAAGAGGCATGCCGATCAAAATCATCGCTTTGTTGAATATCAAGTGGGAGACAAAGTGATGGTCAAAATCCCAAAGCGATACTTATATGCAGGGGTCCATGACCCTCGCGTGTTGCAAAAATATATTGGACCTTTGTCCATTGAAAGACGCATTGGGAGAGTTGCATACCGGGTGGATACCCCAGCCTGGTGGATAATCCATCACGTCTTCCATTTCAGTCTATTAAAACCGTTTCGGGAAGACACGGAGGATCCTTCACGGAGCCAACTCACAATACCCGGTATTCGAGGCCCCGGCTCAACCGGGAAAAGGCGGGCTGAAGCTATTATTAATGACCAGGTTATTCATGCCTCCAGGAAGGATCACCAAGAGTTCTTGGTAAAATGGCAAGGGTGTGATGTAGAAGAGAACACTTGGGAGAGGGGAACAAACCTCAAAGCCTACAAGAGCCTGATCGAAGATTATTTGGCAAGTAGGGGGCCGAGGACGTCGCCAACTCAGGTGGGGGAGAATGTCATGGGCGGCTTTCCAGCCGTGCCCCATGACCCCTTGGACGCTCCCCGTGGCGTCCCAGCAAGCCTCCAAACGCCTAGCGCCACAGACGGCCCCGTGGTCTTGGCCGCGCCAAGTGACAAGCGCGCATGTGCCTCTGTCGCCCCACCAATTTCCCTCGCGAGCGCGCAGCCACAAGCAACTCACAACGAACCTGTACCTCTGTAGAAACTAAGTCTTTTTTCTCTATATTACTAGAGTATTTTTATTCCATGTACTTTCCTTCTGTTTCTCTAGCATAGTTTTGTCTATTCCTGTAATGTTGGTTTATTTTTTTTAAGCATTATTAGGGGGGATCAAGCAATCAAACAATTTCTAGAAAGCAATTCTCTGTACTGGTGTGTCTACCCCTCGACACCGCGTTGCCTTCTTTGTAACAGCTTTCATTAATGCAATCAAGCTTTTATTTAATTCTCATTACTGTTCTCTCAGTTGTTGGCATTTGTTTTCCTGCACGACACTGACAATCTCGTCTAGCGTGCGGAGGGGACCTCACTTGGCGGACAACAACCACCCTGACATCGGTTGTTTAGCCTTACGTAGCCCTTCCAAAGAATCTCAGGAAGGCGCCGTGTAACATTTATAATGTCACATAATTTCATACATGCTACCAAATTATATACCAACTAATATATTTTATGGCATGCAAATAGAATATATTTTGAGTTCATCGTAAAATAATTATCTATCCTAACATTTTTAGAAACTGAATTCGTGAATTACAAAGGATAGAAAATTAAAATTACGAGTAAAAGTAAAGAAAGCATAACCCGGCATAATTATCACTTTTTGATGAAGACATGAAGTTAGTCCCATAAAGACCCGATTCATGTACCGCGAGAAATGCTCCTCTTGCAATTCCTTTTTTTTTTTAGATTTACGAAACGATGCAAATCGTATGAACAACAACAATCTGACGCCTGAATTAAATGAAAATATCGCTGGAACTGCATTCAAATGGTACTGGATTATCTAGCTCCAACCAGTCAATTCAAAATTTGATGCCACGTTCAAGGTCCAATATTGTTGGTATTACTATGTTCGAAACCAGAAAATCAGAGGAAAAGGAAACACTAGTTCAATAAACGAATCGTAAAATAATTCCAAGCCCACAAGTTGCTTGTGTGTCCTTAAGAAATTTAATCCCTCACTGTTGCCTAAGGTTATGGATTACTTCCTCCCAGGATAGAACGGAAAACTATTCTGTAATACTGGCAATCGAAATTATAGAATTTTAGCGAACTCAACAAACGGAGCAAATCACACTTGACACTTTATTATTTGAAAAACAATGCAACAATGTTGAAAAGAGGAGAGAAATTTTCAGATTTTTCATGTCTTAAAAATGAGGCCAGACCTCTAAATTTGTAGGCAATGAAAGGGTAAGATGAAGAGGAGCAATCTAAGAGGTGTCTCTTCCATTTCTCATTCACACCCTTTAGAAAAACATAACAAGAACATACAGTTTAGGTTCGTGCGTCTAGGAGCGTTGAAACTTCAAGGTATAAAACTTCTTCTAAAATACACCATTGATAGGGCCGATTCTCATGCCATCTGCATCAACTAACTTGTAAGCCCCACTTGAGTAAGTTTCTTGTAAGAAATATGACCCATCCCATTTTGAAGTGAACTTTCCTACAAATTTATGGGAAGTAATAATGGGTCTTCGTACGGCAAGAACTTGATCTCCTACTTGAAATGATCTCGGGCAAACTCTTTTAGCCTACAACTACTCTAACATAGTAGAGGCTCCCAAGTCCACAAATACAAGAAAAACCCAATATTTATGAGGGAATAATAAAATCGCCATAAAACCGTGACAAAATTTTGTCCACATTGATGAATTCCATAAAAAGACCATCACAAATCTGTAACAATTTTCTGACGGAGTTATCCGTCATAAATCTGAGCTAGTCTTATAGTATATGTGGAAGTTATTCATATGTATGTATAAGAGCTTAAATTGAAGTAGAGAAGGTACACACATATACATATATATATATATATATATAGACACAATAATGTAGTGGTGCAGGTGAGGTGAGTGGCTCTTTTTTTAAAAATAGAAAAGAGCTCAAGGAATATAAACTTGACCTATAAAACTCAAGATGTAGGCTTATTATGGACCTGCATTTTCAATATGTAAGCTGCAGGCTTCTTTCTCTTGAGCTTAATCATATGACTTAAAACTTTGGTATAACGACTCACCATTTGCTTGAATTTTAATCCATTCATCAAACTTCCTTTTGGCTGTTTCACCACCAACTGAAGTTGCTTTTCTTCTTCTGTAAAATGGTGTCCCAAAGAAGTTCCTCTACCTTCAATCAGCTGCTTCAAACTCTTCTTCTGATCTTCTTCTTCTTCTTCTTCTTCTTCTTCCTCTTCATTACTAATTACCCCTTTTTGTTCTACATTCACATCTTCTCTATTCTCCACTGAATTGATCAATTGTTGAGGGTGCTGAGGACTTTTGATAGCTTCTTCTTTGATATTCATTGGTGATTTTCTTGTTCTTTTTGACATACTAATATCATAACGGAGTTTTCTTGGAAAACATTCACTTTCCATATTTATTTTCTTCTTCTTCTTGGTTGTTTTACTATTTGCTTAAGGTGCTTTTTCACAATCGGGTAATTTAATAATTCCAAAAGTTTACTATTGAAAGGGTTGCTTATGGGTCAGTTTTGGAGTCATTTTTAAAGGTAAAATGTCAGTTTTCTTTTGTCCTAAATATCACCGGAAATGTGAAGACAAGTTGGTGGTGATGTTTACAGATGCTATGGTTTAAATGCTGTGTAGAAATGTCAATATGGGCCGGCCAGGCCAGTCACCATTTTGATGGGCTTTTAAATTAGTTAAAGGGATTGTTATACAAATAGCCAGTCAGATTCAATGTTTACTTTTTCTAGTCGATATACATAAATTATATATTGATTATATGTAATTATATATGTACTATACATAAATTATCTATATATTCTATATCCGTCGGCTATTTTTAGTTTATCGATAGTTAATCTACTCCTACATGGACCACGGGCCCTAGGGGCGGACACACTTCTTTTTTTAAATAATATTTTTATTCTTATAATTCAAATTCTAACCTAAAATACAAAAAATTAAAATAAATATTCACAAGTCAAAAAAATCTTGTCTGACAGAAAGCATCTGAAAAAATAATAACTTTGATTGATCAAATAGATTATAATGAAACACTAAAAATGGAAGAATTATATTCCATTAATTATAAGTCAAAATTCAAAACAATCTACTCATAGAAACTTCCATGACACTTTTTGGTATCCAACACCAACTCAGCACTTCATCAAGTACATTTGAAACAATAACAAAGTTGTTGTAATGTTTTTATTTTCATTTACATCTATAATTCATGTACATTTTTAATTATGATTATTTATGCATTTTTTAATTTTAATTTAAAGACTTTGGTCTGCTAATATGATGGCTTAGCAGACTTTGAGTTCGGGCTACTCTTCTTATTACTTTTAGTTCTATATCTTTTTCTTTCTTTTTTTAATTTTAACTGAATATTTTTATTAGACCCACGGGTTAGCTCAGTCTCGGTCAAGCCTGACGAGCGATGAGCTTACTTAGGCCGGACTAAGTCTCCTTCTTAAATGGGTAATTCTCTTCTAAAGGATTAGTTACCTCCTATAGCAAAGGTTGATACCTTATTTTGTTTTAGACAAATACCCTTTTAAAAAATTATATTTCATAGCTACCTTTTGATTTTTATAGCCAAATATCTAGTTATGATCACCTCCTACTCTTAAGTCATAAAATACGCCTTGTATTGTTTTTTTCTCTCATTCTTTCAGATTTTTCTCCACCCTCTCTCTCTCAACTTCAGTCCTTCTCCATGAATACAACCACGATTCTCCCAAATACAGATCGAAACCACGATTCCACTACGTACGTTAGTGCTCCTTCAAGTCCAGGTCGTGGCCAACCACATAGTGGCTTCTATTACAGTGCTCCGACAAGTTCTATGCACTTCGTTTTGTCAACTACTAGTGTGAAGAAGAATGTTGTTTGCACTTCAATATCTTCTCCTTCCGAAGATTTCGATTTCTTTGCTAGGATTACTATCGACGGCGCCTCCGCGTATTGATCCATGAGCTCTGCCGACGAGTTTTTTCTGAACGACCAGATACGACCGATGAACAATGGCGTTTCGATTCCAAAAATTTGGCCCATTGTATCACGAGAAACAAAACTCTATATAAATCTCTGTCTTCCTCTTCTCTTCGTCGTTTTAGGGTTCTGCTCAATCTGGTAGAGTCCGGCATGTTCTCTTACGATTTTGATAGTTCATGTATTTCAATGTATCTCACTATATTTCATTGTATTCATTTTTTTTCATTGTATTTCAATGTATCTCGCTGTATTTCATGTATATCATTGTATTCATTATCTTTTTTTTTTCAATGTATTTCAATGTATCCTGCTGTATTCTATGTATTTCATTGTATTCACTGTCTCGCTATATTCCATGAATGTATTCATATATTTGGTTTTAATTAATATAATTTAGGTATTCAGATGTATTATATAATTTCTCTGAAGATTGCTATGTTTTTGGGTTGTTTTTCGTTTGAGAATCTTTTTATAACTGGAAATACAAAATTTATGTGTTATAATTGAGTTTGTTGAATTATAATCCCCCGTTTCACGCCGTGAATACAATCGAATATAGTCGAATATAATAATCTGTCCAGCTGTAATCTCATGTTTCATGCCATGAATACAGTCGAATATAAAAATCTGGCTAGTTATAATCTCTTGTTTCACGCCTAGAAATGCTACTGTATTCATGAATACAATAGCTTAAATACATCGAATACATTTAAAAAAATCTAAAAATATAACTATAGGAAGTAATATAGTAAATGATAGCTACAATTAGCTAATAACCACTAAATAATAATGGTTTGTGAAAATTTCTCAATTCTAAACTTACCCTAACTAAATCACGAGTCAGATTGAGCCAGTCCATATTGACGGTTTTAGATGAGACGTCTTGGGAATGGCATTATTTTAAGTAGACGAGCTAAAAATCTGAGTATAAGCCTTTTAATATTCGAATCCTTATTAGTCGTGTTGTGACATAATTCTTTAACGACGTATTTAACCTTTTAAATAAGATGGACAAATAATTCAATATGGTATTAGGCAAATAGCTCAATAGTTCGAACTTACAGCAATTCATTATTACCGCATCCATCATAAAAAATTTAATCACATATGAGGAGGCATATTAAGGTTATAACTAAATAAATAAAAGTGTACTTTTTAAATAATTTATACTTTTAAATAAGATGATAAAAAGAAATAAGCATCGAAATTACCGGTAGATGACAATTCTAATCATTCAACAGTGAAGAGGAAATCTCTCAAAGTTACGACGGTAAGTTTTGCTACCCTTCATTTTCTTATCCAGTTATTACATATTGAAATTCAATAATTCTTTTTCACGCAATCCTTTTTCCAACTAGTTAGATGGATTCCAATTCAAAGTTCCTTTCATCCCAAATTCGGTCACTTTTTGCTTTCCGGAGGTCAAGTTTCGGAGTCTTTTAGACTAAATATTTTATATATTTTCAAATAAAAAAGAGCTCGTGTACATTGTGTATGGTCAGAACGGACATGTTCCTCTTATGACTAATCGAGGATTGGATCATGATAGGCCACGGTTCAGCCTCGTGTTATATCGAGTCTCATTACGAAGTTAAATTATTGAACCCTTAATTCAAAGACCAACCAAGGACGAGATCAGCCAAGATTGAGGCCAAGCAGAACGGAGATCAAGCGAGACCGATGAAAATTTACCTAGTCAAGTAATAGTAAGCCGAAATATCCGCGATCGAGCAAGGATTACAGCGAAAATCTCGGCATGTATCAAGATGAGGCCGATTAATTAGCAAGTCATGAGATTTCTTACTGTATTTAGAGTTGTACCAATAATAGGACTCCCCTACTATATAAAGGGGTCTAATCATTTGTAAAGACATTAGATTCACACAATACAAAGCAATATACACTCTTTTCTTTAAGCTCTCAATACTCTGTTACTTTGTTCGCATCTCATTTTGCTCATTCATTCGGTTCGAGGGTAATCTATCTCGAGGGCCAAAGCTGCGCATCTCATTTGGTTTGCTTTATTTTTCCTTACAGTCAATTTCAATATTAATTTACATATTTTCTCAGTTTGTGCCAAGTGAAATCACGTATCCTTAAAACCACATATAAATTCAATTGTAGGGTAAACAGTTTGGCGCCCACCGTGGGACTTAGGATAATGGTGATTGCCTGGTACTAACTTTCGTAACACACACTATTTAATACTTATTCTTGAGAGTATCTTTGATTCCAGGATCAGCATGTTGAACTCTCAAGAAGCACCCACACACATAGACAATGACCTCGGTTTCCGCGGCGAGAACGACAGCATAGCTGCCCCAGGAAACAAAGTACCTCCAATTGACCTCGATGGATTCCCGACCGTAGACCCAATAGACGTCAGTTCCCATGTTGCCAGTAATGCATATCTGGCTCTCGACCCCAAGAATACCGTCCGCATAGTCATTCGATCAACCGGTCAGAGCACAGGGCGACGAAGAAGGTGGGATCAGCCTTCGAGTGATATTCAAAATATTGCAGGCTCAACAAGTTGCAATAGCACAACTCCAAAACGAGAACAATCCACCGAGTAGGGTCGAACCCGAGCCATCACATAAAGTTATTCATAGGGACGAATTGATGTCAAGAAGAACAAACGAAAATGAATCAGGGACCAACCCCGCTATCATGAAGATGCTGGAGGAGCTGACAAAGCGGGTTGAATAAGGGGAGAAGAAGATTGAAGCAAATGACAAAAAGGTGGAAACCTATAACTCTGGGGTTGATTAAATACCGAGGGCAACACCGATTTTGAAGGGTTTGGATTCAATGAAGTTCGTGCAAAAGCCCTTCCCCCCGAGCACGGCTCCTAAACCAATTCCCAAGAAGTTCCGCATGCCAGAAATTCCGAAGTACAATGGAACGACCAACCCTAACGAGCATGTCACTTCTTACACATGTGCGATTAAGGGGAATGATCTGGAGGACGATGAGATCGAGTCCGTATTGTTGAATAAATTTGGGGCGACCCTATCAAAGGGAGAGATGATATGGTACCATAATTTTCCACCCAACTCGATCGATTCTTTTCCCATGCTTGCATAATCCTTCGTTAAAACACACGCTGGAGCTATAAAGGTCGAGACTAGGAAGTTGGATCTCTTCAAGGTAAAGCATAAAGATAACGACATGCTCATCGAGTTTGTGTCTTGGTTCCAAATGGAACGTATGGATCTACCACCGGTTTCCGATGATTGGAACGTTCAGACCTCACTCAAGGATTAAACGTATGAAGCTCGGTGGCTTCACAACAATTGTAGCAGAACTTGGTCGAATACCTAGCTGTCACCTGGGCCGATATGCATAATCGGTTTCAGTCGAAGATTAGGGTTGAAGATGGTCAGCCGGGAACTCCTTCCGGGCTCGTTTATCCTATCATGCATGTTGACAGATTCAAAAGGGACATTGACCAGGAACCACAGTCAAACAGGGATCGTTATCAGCCATATAATAGAGATCGGAGAAACAACGGACCTGGACGCAACCCCATTCGAGGTGAAAGGATAAATGATCAAGGTCAGAGCTCTCGGGGGATCATGAGATGGTTTCGACAGGAATGTCGAGCCCAAAGAAGAACCATGGCTCCATGGCTGTCAGCATACAACTTCAACGTCGATGCATCAACTATAGTATCAGCCATCGGACGCATCAAAGATACTAGATGGCCTCGCCCTTTATAGACTAATGCAATCCCAAGAAATCCCAACCAAATGTGCAAGTATCATAGCACCCATGGCCACAGAACAGAAGATTGCAGATAGCTAAGGGGGGAAGTAGCCCGGTTGTTCAACGAGGGACATCTTCGGGAATTCTTTAGTGATCGGGCCAAGAATCACTTCAGAAATAGAGATTCAAATAGATAAAACGGGCAAGAAGATCCATAACACGTGATCCACATAATTGTTGGAGGGGTCGATATTTCTCAAGGACCAGTATTTAAACACACCAACATGTAGATCACAAGGGAGACGCGAACTCGAGATTATGTACCAGAAGGAACATTATCTTTCAATGACGAGGATGCATTGGGGATCGTGCAACCCATAACGATGCACTGGTAATATCTGTACTTATGAATAAGACTCAAGTTAAATGTTTTTTGATTGATCCAGGTAGCTCGACCAACATCATTCGATCGAGGGTCGTAGAACAGCTCGGCCTACAAAATCAAGTCGTGCCCGGGGTCGGAGTACTTAACAACTTCAACATGACATGCGAAACCACCAAATACGAGATAACTTTGCCAGTGAACGTGGCCGGGACCATCCAAGAGACGAAGTTCCATGTGATCGAGGGCGATATAAGGTATAACTCCCTGTTCGGGAGGCCATGGATCCATACATGAGGGCAGTGCCCTCGACCCTTCACCAGGTTCTGAAGTTCCCGACACTAAAGGGAGTTAAAACGGTTTACGAGGAGCAACCCGCTGCCAAGGAAATGTTTTCAATCGATGAAGTGATACCATTATCGGCACTCTCATCGTCAACAAGATCAGATTCAAAGGGAAAATAGGAGGCTAAATAGCAACTATAGACATTGGCCTCGACCCAATCAGAGAAGCAAGGGAATGATGAGGATGATGACTATGGGTTCCCTCGATCCTTCATAGTCCCCGATGATTCTGACACCACCAAGTCGATGGGAAGAGCTAGAACAAATCACACTGACCGAACATCAACCCGAACGAAAGGTCCGAGCTCAGGGGAAAACTTATTCAATTCCTTAAAACTAACATGAATTGCTTTGATTGGTCCCATCTCGATATGACAGGGATCCCACCGGAAATCACCACTCATAAACTAAGCCTGGATCCGAAGTTTAATCCGGTGAAGTAAAAAAGAAGACCCAGTCTGAGGTCAAGCGCGATCAAAGACGAGGTAACAAAACTTCTTAAAATAAGATCCATTTGGGAATTAAAATATCCCGAATGGTTAGCAAACGTAGTAGTAGTGCCTAAGAAGAGAAACAAACTTAGAATGTGTGTATATTACAAAGACCCAAATAAAGCATGTCCCAAGGATTCTTTTCCTTTGCCTAATATCGATCGCATGATCGATGCCACGGCCGGCCACGAGGCCCTCAGTTTTATCGATGCCTATTCGAGTTACAACCAAATACAAATGAACCCTCGTTTGTGTTTTGGTTAATTATTGCGCTTACAATCGTTATAGTATGAAACTCTGGTTGCAATTACTTCCTAGAAGATCGAGTCATGCACCAATCTAACATGTAGCATGCGCACAGTCAAAGAACACCCAAACATAAAAAGAGAAAATAAAATAAAAAGAAAAATTCCTGAATTAGAACTACAAACTATTTCAAACCCTATTGATTTCCAATCCCTGGTAACGACACCAAAATTTGACGAGCTTGAAACACACACTAAAATTATGCTCGTTAGTCGAATATGGTATTGAAAATATCGTATCCACATGGATTAGATTTAAACAGTGTTTTTGTAGCTTCTAGTCTTATTGCTATTCAAGATGATCAAAAATTTGGATTTGTGTGAATTAAAACTAAAATTAACTAACCATCTAACTATTGGCTAATGATAATTTCAACAAGTGTAAGCAAAAAGATATCAATAGGAGAAAATAGAGGTTGGTTGGATAGGTGCAAGATACTTGTTTGAGAATTAAATCTAGTTAATTCACTCTATGGTTCAAGTGTGTCTCAAATCACTCTATTATTAGTTCGAACATTCAGTAGAAACTCCTCTCTCGATTAGGTCTCTACCTCACAATATAAACTAAGTTAAGCTCAGTGAAGATATGCAAGAATTCGTAGTGGGTTAATCTTTAGGAGAACTTCTTTCGATTATCCTCCTAACTAGGTCTCAGAATTAACTCAACTAGCCTCTTCCGATTACTAGTACGAATCAATGAATTCAACCAACAAGATAATGCAAAACATCACAAGTTATGCGTCTTTCGATTACATAAACATGTGAATATATATGCAATAATAAAAATACCCAAAAAGATTCAATACACAAACACTAGAGTTAATATCCACAAATAATTCTCAAAACACCAAATCCATCAATCCTTAAGGAAGAATTACTCCATGGATATCAAGAAATTCATCACAATTAAGTTTAATTCAAAGGAAAACATTAAATATCCAAACCCTTGTGTTGAGTGAGGATGAATGGTGAAATCCTTGTGCTATTTATTCTCCTAGGCAAAAATGGACACTCTTCCCAGATAGGACGTGCGTGGCCGCGCACCTGGAAGTGTGCCCGACACTTGGGCGTGCACTTTTCACAGTGTTCTGCCCCATATGCGTGGTCAGTGCATGGCCGCGCATTTTACAACTATATATTGTGGAGTGTAAACGGAGTTCTGAGAGTGAATTTATGTGTATTTTACTAGACAGTGCGTAATATGCCTTCTCGATTCTTTGTTCGTTCTTAACTATCATTCGTTGATCCCCGAACACGATCCTGACTTAATTCGCTGGGCCTTTTCTCAGACTTCAAAGCTCCAAATCACTTGAATTAATTCCATAACATCTCCATAGCGTAATCACTCCTATAAGGTATAAAACACACAATTAGTGCAAAATACTAGTGATTAAAGCTCAAACTCAACTGAAGTGCAGTAAATTGGAATGTAATAATCGACTAAAACATGAGATTATAACCTACCATCAGTTGGGGACCGCGAACGTGGAGACATGGGGGGGGGGGGGGCAACCTTTCTGAATGCGAAGCAGCCTTCACAAATGTGATAGTCTGTTGACTATGCCTTCACAAACGCGAAAGGTGCATCGCGAACGCGAAGAGAACCTGGCGCATAGGTATATAAAGGCTGAAAATCAGGATTTAACCACTTTTCACAAATTCTTAGACCTAGATCATGGATTGAGGAGATCTAGAGAGGATTTTCACCCCAACATCAAAGGTATTAATTGTAATCTAGTTTTGTTTTATTTTCCATAAATTCTCATCCCTAAATCTAGAGTTTTAAAGTGTAAAAATTAGGGTTTTAGGGTAGAACTTAAGAGAGTTAATGTTGGGGATTGAAGCTCGATTTGTAGTCTGATTTTGATATAAATTAGAAATACGGACTCGGGGAAGAATGTTTAATCGGTAATTGGTCTTAGTTTTGGACTTCGACCATGTGGGCCCAGGTTGACTTTTTATTGAAATTTTCAACTATGATAAAGATTGAACCTTTTTTATACTAGTATAGTATTTCAAGCTTATTTTGTCTTATTTGAGTATTAACTGACTAGATTTGAGTTGTTTGGAGGCTGTACAAAGGGAAAACGGTTTTGGAGATTTGATTTGTCCCGAAAAAAGGCAGTGTCTTTGTTAACCTTGATTTGAGGGAATTAGGTGTGTTTGGATCTATTTACGATGTGCTATATTTGTTGGGAACGACATATATGCAATATGAGGAGTGCATATGCGTCTTTCATGGCTGAATCATGTAGGTAGAATTAGCCTTATTCATGTCGTATTTTGTTTATGTGTTATTGCTCCTATGATTTAGATACTTTGTTGGATTACTTGTATAGTCTTACACGTACTAGTAACTATATTAAGCTTGGTTGAAATAATTGACCATTACAGTTCTTGATTCGTTGATTCATCTATTGATGCAAAAGTAATGATTATCTTTTACACGGTACATTATGCTTAATAACTCTCCTTCATGTTATTTATGCTTCTCACTTTTCTTGATACCGATTCATATATGCTTGGTGAGGATGAGTGATTATGCACAACGATTGTTTCAGTGTTGTGAGAATCAGTGATATCCCTGGCAAGTGTTTCCGTGCTATTAGGATGAGTGACACGCACAATGGTTGTTTTCGTGCTGTGAGGTTGAGAGATATTGCACGATGGGTGCTTTCCTTCTGTGAGATTGAGTGATATTTCATGATGGTGCTTTCGTACAGTAAATTTAAGGGATATATATATGACGGGTTTTTCCGTGCTATTTGGTATGATGTCTTGTACTCATTCCTTTGTTTTTGGGGATTTGTAGACTCGGCTATGTTGTATTGTGGTTATGATTTTATTCTTTTGGACTTGAGTTGTGGAGACATGTTTGGTTGTGACATTTTGAGAAATATTATGATTATTTCCTTAGTTGATCATTTCCTTATCTCGCGTGCTTCCTCTTATTATTTCTCTTATTATGTATCTTGTTATTCTCTAGTTCATTCTTTTGCTTATTAATTGCATAGGTTTATAAAGTGGGTATCTGCTCATAGCTTCGTCACTTCCTCATCGAGGTTAGACTCGACACTTACGGAGTATATTGGTTCTGTTATACTCATACTATACTTCGACATTTCTTGTGTAGATTCTGACATTGGTCCTAGTGGTTTTCACAGAGGAGTATAGCTTAAACTTCAGGAAGACTCGAGGTAGTGCTGCATTCTCGTCCGCATACCTTGAAGTCACTTTTCCATCATTTCTATTAATGTTTAATTTTATCAAATAGTACTGTATTCCTTTCAGACCATGGCCGCGCACTTTTCAACTATATATTATGGAGTGTAAACGGAGTTCTGAGAGTAAATTTATGTGTATTTTACTAGACAGTGCACAATATGCCTGCTCGATTCTTTGTTCGTTCTTTACTATCACTCGTTGATCCCTGAACATGATCCGTCTTAAATCCCTGGGCTTTTACTCAGACTTCAAAGCTCAAATCACTTGAATTCATTCCATAACATCTACATAGCGGAATCACTCCGACAAGGCATAAAACACACAATTAGTGCAAAACACTAGTGAATAAAGCTCAAACTCAACTGAAGTGCAGTAAATTGGAATGTAATAATCGACTAAAACATGAGATTATAGCCTACCATCAGCTGGGGACCGCGAACATGGAGGCTTTGGGGGGGGGGGGACAACCTTCCTGAATATGAATCATCCTTCACAAATGTGATAGTCTGTTGACTATGCCTTCGCAAACGCGAAAGGTGCATCACGAACGCGAAGAGAACGTGACGCCTAGGTATATAAAAGGGCTGAAAATCAGGATTTAACCACTTTTCACAATTTTTTAGACCTAGATCATGCATTGAGGAGATCTAGAGAGGATTTTCACCCCAACATCAAAGGTATTAATTGTAATCTAGTTTTGTTTTATTTTCCATAGATTCTCATCCCTAAATCTAGAGTTTTAAAGTGTAAAGATTAGGGTTTTAGGGTAAAACTTAAGAGAGTTAATGTTGGGGATTGAAGCTCGATTTGTAGTCCGATTTTGATATAAATTAGAAATAAAGACTCGAGGAAGAATGTTTAATCGGGAATTGGTCTTAGTTTTGGACTTCGACCATGTGGGCCCGGGTTGACCTTTATTGAACTTTCAAACTATGATAAAGATTGAACCTTTTTATACTAGTATAGTGTTTAAAGCTAATTTTGACTTATTTGAGTATTAATTGACTAGATTTGAGTTGTTTGGAGGCTTGTACAAAGGGAAACGGTTTTGGAGAGTTGATTTGTCCCGAAAAAAGGCAAGTGTATTTGTTAACCTTGATTTGATGGAATTAGGTGTGTTTGGATCTATTCACGATGTGCTATATGTGTTGGGAATGACATATATGCAAGATGAGGAGTGCATATGTGTCTGTCATGGATGAATCATGTAGGCAGAATTAGCCTTATTCTGGTCGTATTTTGTTTATGTGTTATTGCTCCTATGATTTAGATACTTTGTTGGATTACTTGTATAGTGTTACACATACTAGTAACTATATTAAGCTTGGTTTAAATAATTGAGCATTATGGTTCTTGATTCGTTGACTCATCTGTTGATGCAAAGGTAATGTTTATCTCTTACACGGTACATTACGCTGAATAACTCTCCTTCATGTTATTTATGCTTCTCACTTTGCTTCATATTGATTCATATATTCTTGGTGAGGATGAGTGATTATGCACAACGAGTGTTTCCGTGTTGTTAGAATGAGTGATATGCATGGCGAGTGTTTCCGTGCTATGAGGGTGAGTGACATACACTATGGGTGTTTTCGTGCTGTGAGGTTGAGAGATATTGCACGATGGGTGCTATCCTGCTGTGAGATTGAGAGATATTGCACGATGGTGCTTTCGTACAGTAAAGTTAAGGGATATATGTATGACGGGTGTTTCCGTGCTATTTGGTATGATGTCTTGTACTCATTCCTTTGTTTTTGTGGATTTGTAGACTTGGCTATGATGTATTGTGGTTATGGTTTTATTCTTTTGGACTTGAGTTGTGGAGACATGTTTGGTTGTGACATTTTGAGAAATATTATGATTATTTCCTTAGTTTATCATTTCCTTATCTCGCGTGCTTCCTCTTATTATTTCTCTTATTATGTATCTTGTTATTCTCTAGTTAATTCTTTTGCTTATTAATTGCATAGGTTTATAAAGTGGGCATCTGCTCATAGCCTCGTCACTACCTCATCGAGGTTAGGCTCGACACTTACCGAGTATATTGGGTCGGTTGTACTCATACTATATTTCGACATTTCTTGTGTAGATTCTGACATTGGTCCTAGTGGTGTTCACAGAGGAGTATATCTTGAACTACATGAAGACTCGAGGTAGTCCTGCATTCTCGTCCACATACCTTGAAGTTACTTTTCCATCATTTCTATTAATGTTTAATTTTATCAAATAGTATTGTATTCTTTTCAGACCATGTATTTAGCACTCCATAGAGCTCATGTACTCGGCGACACCAATCTTGGAAGGTATTTATGCCATTCGTATTTCTTTAGACGTACTATCTTATAGGAGATTTTGCTCTCTATTTAGGTTATATTTATGTTAAATGCCTAGTTTTGTTCCTTTATTTTGGTTAATTATTGGCTAGCCTAGCAAGCGGTGTTAGGCGCCGTTACGACCCCGTAGTTGGATATTGGGTCATGATAGTTTTGGATGAGTAATTTATCAAAATTTGATTCATTACTAGGATTTATCAATTGACTATTTGAAAAGTAAAAATTTAAAAATAACTTGAGATAGTGGGTTTAGTGAATACCAACTACAATAGAGTGTATATCAAATTACAAGAGGATTTTTTCTTTACTAAAGCATCTCATTATATTACTGTAATTTGTGGGGCAGTTTTCCCTTTTTAGTCAGTCCTAAAAAATATCATAATGTTTAATTTAGAAACTGTTAGAAAATATAGCTTGCACGCCTAGTACTATTACGACCCAAAATATCACCAAGTCGTCATGACACCTAACCCATCCTGCTAAGTAAGCCAGATAATATAATTTACAACTATAATGAGAAATCACTGGTATTATTAATGAAACAGCAAAAGAAGTCAACACAACTATCCGAAGGATTTGTAATACAATCCATGAGCCAATAAATACATCATATGTTTGAAGTTTATATATCACATCTCACAGAACTCAGCTCAAATCGTGTTAAACATATAAGGTCATAACCAGCATGTGAGATAACATATAAGAATGTATAGAGACAGAGATATAATACATGGTGTAATATCATGACTGAGAAATGGCTACAATCAAAGCAAACAACTCAGTATAGCAAGAATAGCCCTATCATGTCTCAAACAGATAAGCACATAACCTAGACATGATTTCTAGCATGAATAATAGCTCAGGTAGTCATAAAGTAGAGAAAACACGGAAATAACGGGGCATGATAGCAAAATAAGGTACATAATAACCTAAGGTCTACCCCAATCATGAACAACCCGGTGTATGCACATACGTCCGTCACCTAGCATGTGCACCACCCCAACGCATCTCAAATATCACATCCAAAGGGGAAATTATCCTCAAACCATGTTTAAACTGGTTACTTAGCTCAAAGCGCATGAATCAATACTCCAAAAAGCCATTCCCATGTGAATCAACCTTCAAACAACTCAAATATAGTAAAAAACAACTCAATAACATCAAACACGACTATAAAAGTCCATTCCAAGTAATAAAACCCTAATCTTTATCAAATTGCAAACCGGGCTCATTTCTCGGACCTGGCAAAAGTGACAAAAATCAACTACCCATTTGAATACGTGTCCAAATATAAAAGTTTCATCCAAATCCGACTCCAAATCGAGGTACAAATCTCCACTTTTCAGTCTCCGATATCATAGTCAAAATTCCAAATTTCACCTTTAAATCCCATAATCTATATGTATAATTGTTAAACATGATATAACATTAAAATCAAATAGAAATCACTTATCCTATTGCCTTGTGTGAAAATCCCCTTAAAAAATCTCCCATCTTCAAGTCTAGGACTCAAAATATGAAATAATGAGCCGGCTCCCAGCTAGGCTCTCCACTACACGAATGCGAGCTCTTCACCCACGAACATGAAGACCAACAGCTCCCACACTTTGTGAACGCGACTCCTTATTCGAAAATGCGAAGGACAAAACTTAGCTGCCCAAAATAATTCAAAATCCATCTGAAACACTGCCAAGCCCCTCGGGACCTCGTCCAAACATACCAGCCACTCCCAAAACATGATACTAACCTGCTCGAGTTCTCAAATCATACATAGTAACATCAAAACTTCAAAACGCACCTGAATTCAAGCTTAATATACTAATCAACTTCCAAATTTCAAAACTCATGTCGAACCACGTCTAACCAACTCGGAATTCCCCAAATTTTTTACACAAGTACCAAATGACATAAAGAATCTTTTTAAACTCTTGGAACAATAGTCCAAACCCGGTAGCATCAAAGTTAAGTCCCGGTCAAACATATGAACCTTCTAAACCTTCCAATTTCCATATTTCACCAAATAGAGTCAAAACAACTTAGGAACCTCCAAATACGGACATACGCCTAAGTCCAAAATCACCATAAAAACCTATTGGAACCATCAAAATACCATTCCAAGGTCGGTTATACAAAATTCAAATCTTGGTCAAATCTTATAACTTAAGATTCCAACCTCGGAACTAATTGTTCCAATTCATCCCAAAACCTTTCCGAAACCAAACCAACTATCCCCGCAAGTCACATAATAAAAAATACACATACGGAAGCACTAAACAGGGAAACGAGGCTCAAATACACAAAACGATCAGCCGGGTCATTACATGACCTTCCCTTCAAAACTTAGCTGCAACCTTGTACTTGCAAATCACAATCTCATGCGATGCACCGTATCTATCATGCTATCATATGAAAACATGAGAATCCCATTATGAACTCTGAAGCACAAGTAGGATCGACAATCCATCAACCAGAAACATTTCACTGATCTCATTCCCGGAGAACATCATAACATGAAGCAAACCTTCCACACTTATAGAAGACATCAACCTTGAGACGTGATTAAATCCATTATGGGCTTTCGATAACTATTTTCACATAACCAAACCATCAAACTGATTCCCTCTAATTCAACCAAGTCACACAAATCTCCAAACTCACAAATATTACAAGAAAACACCTGTAAAGCCTTGCCTTTCCAAAGGAGCCGATCATTTCTATTAATATACTAATCCAAACCACTACCAAGCTAACCCATTTCTTCGAGTTCCTCTTGAATTCCTTCCAAGATAACACATCTCTTTGCCATTACACTATGGTCCTCAATCAATGATCATCCCAAGAGACCCTAATATGAACCACGTCGTCCTAATGTCCATGAGCCATTGTTTTCCCTCTTAAGAACCCAATAGTACCACAAACCATGATGCCCGCTCTAAAGGGACCTTCTATGAATTTGAACCTATTTCTTTTCTCTCTCAAATACTAAAATCTAGAATCAATGATGATATAGAAATACCGCAAGTGTTTGCACCATCCGATGCAAGTCTCAGATCTTAGCCATACACAAATCCTGGAACCTTAAACACCACATATGAATTTTCAACCCATTAGAACCTTCGAGAGTCATTCACCCTTCTCTAATCTTCCAAACACAACCAATATATGACAAACGACTTGTGCTCTACCAACACACAAATATTCCATAAGCAACCCCATCTTTAAGTAACCGAGTGAACCCATTTTCCTTGCACACTACGTCTGCAATGAATATAAAAACTAAATCATTCCAAGATATTCATATGCCCATACGTTTAGTACATAATGCATCCAGCAATTTCATTCCCCGCATCATCCTCGAAGTCAGTTGTAACAACCCAAGAATCTCACCGGAGCTGTGAAAACATCTAACCCCACTTGCTGGCAAAGCCAAAAATAAATAAGCAGCAATAAACTCAAACAATACTATTATATAGACTCAATAGTATAATAATCAAAATAACTAAAGTCAATAGCAATAATACAACTATAACCATCCCGTGACCTGGTGTCACTAAGTACACGAGTGCTATAGAATATAAATACATAGCCGGATCAAAAAATACAAAACTATCTAAAAGATAGAACAGTAAGGACATAAATTAAGAGAAAAGGGACTTCAAGGATTGTGAACGAAAACAACAACTACCTCAAATATCCAAAAGTTGATATCGATTCCCCTCTCTAGCAATCACCCCTATCAGTTGCACCTGGATGATCACATAAAGTGCAGAGTATAATATTAGTACAATCAACCCCATGTACTTAGTAAGTAATAAGCCTAACCTCGGGTTGAAATCAATGACGATCTTGGAAAGGTCCAATAGTCATTTTTAACAGCAGATATCAATAACATGTGTATAATAACGACAAACGGAAACAATAGCTCAAATAATATTAAATTCAAACCTTTCACAATAAGAAAGGAAATAAGCATGTTTTTTCAAGAACAATAGTTAAGGCATGAATTCTTCTATAGAAATCACCTAAGCATGGTGTTTATAAGTTTATTGTGATCCCAAGTTCAACACATCAAATATAGGAATTAAGAATCAATAAGCGAGACTCAAGAAACATAATTCACTACCTTCATGGAAAGTGTACATGCCAGAATCAACAATATCATAGTTAAATCATCAATTATATCTAATCTTAGAACATGTATAGTGCTAGGCAAAATTTCCCTTCAATCATCACACATAACAACAATAAGCATTGTAAGGGCGCTTGACATAAGCCCTTCATCAAGCACATATGCGACCCTATGCCTGTGCTAATAGTTAATACCTGACTCTAGCGGGGTGGGTACTTGCCCAAGCGCTGTTCAGATCTAAGTCAATGATCAATATCAGTTGGTCCAATATGGGTCCTGTCGCATGCGTCACCTTATAATTATACCACTCAGCCCAATACGGGGCATGGCATACATGTCACCTCATAATCAATACCAAATTGACTCTATGTCCCAAGTATAGTCATCAACCGCTCAAGTCTCAAATATTCACATCTGAGAGTACTCAACTCAAACTGTGTCACACATATAAGGGCATAACATGATGTGAGTTAACATGTAAAGAGCATATAGAGATAGAGATATAATATGCAAATGTAAAATCATGACTCAAAATATGACTACAATTAAGGCAAACAACTCAATATAGCAAGAATAGCCCTGTGATTTCTCAAACAGATAAGCACATAGCCTAGACATGATTTCTAGTCTGAATAATAGCTCAACTATTCATACAAGTAGAGAAAACATGTAAATAACAGGGCAAGATAACAAAACAAGGCATATAATAGCGTAAGGTCTACCTAGATCATGAATAACCCTAGTGTACGCACATACTCCCGTCACCTAGAACGTGCGTCACCTCCAATATCTCTCAAATAGTCAAGCCAATGGGGAAATTACCCTCAAACTATGTTTAGACAAGTTACTTAACTCAAAGCGCGTGAACCAATAGGAACCAACAAAACACGAATCCAGGGTCGTTTAAAACAATTCAAAACCTAGGTCAACTCTTATAATCTAAGCCTCCAACCATGGAGCTAAGTGTTCCAACTCATTCCAGTACCTCCTCAAAACCAAACCAGCCATCCCTGCAAGTCACAAAGCAACAAACATATGCACAAGAAGCATCAAATAGGGTAACAAGGCTCAAATACACAAAATGATCAGGTTCTTACATTCTTCCCCTCGTAAATAACAGTTCGTCCTCGAATGGGTTGAGAATCATACTTGGGAAATAAAAAAGGTGAGGATATCAGCTCTGCGTAACATGCTCGATCTTCCAAGTCGCCTCCTAGGCCAATTGACCTCTCTACTAAACTTTCACTAATGCAATATTCTTCGACCTCAAATTTTGAACCTACCTGTCCAAAATAGACATCAGCTCCTCATCATAAGTCAAATACTTGTCCAACTGCATCGAGCAGAAATCCAACACATGTGACAGATCCTAACAGTATTTCCAAAGCATGCAAACATGAAATATCAGATGGACTCCTGATAAGCTGGGTGGCAAAGAAAGTCTGTAGACCACCTCGTCCACTCTCCCTAACACCTCAGATGGGCCAATATACCGAGGGATCAACTTTCCCTTCGTCCCAAACATCATCATGCCCTTCATAGGCAACACTCTGAGAAGAACCTTCTCACCCTCCTTGACAGTCACATCCGAACCTTCCTATCAGCATAAATCTTATGCCTACACTGTGTTTTATGAAGCCACTCCTTAATCAATATCACCTTATCTAAAGCATCACGAACCAAATTTGTGCAAAATAGCCTAGTCTCGTGAGGCTCAAACCAAAAAGCTGGAGGATGACATCACATCCCATATAATGCCTCATACAGAGCCATCTGGCTACTCGACTAATAGTTGTTGTTGTAGGAGAACACCGCTAATGGAAGAAACTTATCCCACTAGCCTATGAAATCTATGACACAAGCCCTCAACATATCCTCCAAAATCCGAATGGTCTACTCGGACTGGCCATCCGTCTGAGAGTTAATGCGGTACTCAACTCAACCTGCGTGCTTACACTGAACCACTCCCCTGAAATTCGAAGTTAACTGAGTGATGCAATTCAAGACGATAGAAAAAGGTACACCATGCAAGCAAAAAATCTCTCGGATATAGATCTTATCCAACTGCTCCGAAGTGTGGGAAGTCTAACTGGAATAAAATTTACAGACTTGGTCAGTCTGTCCACAATAACCCAAATTGCGTCAAATATCCTCAATGTCCATGGCAACCCTACCACAAAGTCCATAGTGTTACACTCCCACTTACACTCCGGTATGTCAATCTTTTAAATCAAACAACTAGGTCTCTTGTGCTCATACTTGACCTGCTGACAATTCAGACACGTGGCAACATATCCAACAATGTTAGCCTTCAAGCCTTTGTCACCAATAATGCTGCATCAAATCATGGTTCATCTTTGCAGCACCCGGATAAAAAGAATACCATGAAACTATGAGCCTCCTTAAGAATCAACACTCAATCCATCCATATTAGGAACACAAATCTGACCCTAAAGATGCAACACACCATCATCACCAATAGTCACCTCCTTAACACCACCTCGATGCACCATGTCCTTAAGGACAATCAAGTGGGTATCATTATACTGCCGAGCCTTAGTGAACTCAAACAAAGATGACTGAGATACAAACACATGAAATGACTCTACTAGGCTACGATATATCCAATCTCAAGAATCTGTTGGCCAAAGCCTGAACATCCATAGCCAAAGGCTTCTCCCTAGCTGGAATAAATGCTAAACTCGCCATACTCTCTGCCTTTCTACTCAAGGCATCTGCTACCACATTGGCCTCCCTCGGATGATATATAATGGTGACATCATAGCCCTCAATAGCTCCAACCATCTCCACTGCCTCAAGTTCAAGTCCTTCTGTTTAAACAGATGCTTCAGACTCCAATGATCCGTATACACCTCACAAGAGAAGTCATATAAGTAATGCCTCCAAATCTTGAGCGTGTGTACAATAGCTGCTAACTATAAATCATACACTGGATAGTTCTTCTCATGGGGCTTCAACTGGAGAGACACGTAGGCAATCACCCTATCGTCCTGCATTAACACACACCTAATGCAGACATGTGAAACATCACAATCAATCGTATATAACCCCAATCCTGAAGAAAAAATCAACACTGGAGGTGTAGTCAAAGACATCTTGAGCTTCTGAAAGATCTCATAACACTTATCCAACCACCTAAATGGATCACCCTTCTAAGTCAACTTTGTCAATGGGCTGCAATAGCACTACAAATCAACAATAGTAACTAGCCAAAACTAAAAAGCTCATGATCTCTGTAGCGGTAGAAGGTCTTGTCCAACTCTAAATTGCTTCAATCTTATTCGGTCCACCTTGATACCATCAATAGATACCACATGACCCAATAATTCTGTCAAGTCCAACCAAAACTTCCACTTGGAAAACTTATGATATAGATTCTTAACACAATCCTCAAATGCTTCTCATGCTCCTCTCTACTACGGGAATACACCAATATATCATTAATGAACATAATGACAAAATAATCCAAATAGTGTTGGAACACACTGCTCATCAAATCCATGGTCGCTGTTGGGGTATTGGTTAACCTTAATGACATCACCAAAAATTCACACTGCCCATAACGAGTCTAGAAGGCAGTCTTAGGAATGTCTGAAGACCCGATCTTCAACTGGTGATATCCCGACCTCAAGTCAATCTTCGCGAACACCCTAGCACCCTGAAGATGATCGGACAAATCATCAATGCACGACAGTGGATACTTATTCTTGATGGTCACCTTGTTCAACTACCGATAATCAATACACAGTCTCATAGAACTATCATTTTTCTTAACAAATTACTGGTGTACCCCAAGGTGAAACACTAGGCCTAATGAACCCATTATCCAACAACTCCTGTAACTATTCATTCAATTCCTTCAACTCCAGTGGAGCCATATGATATGGAGGAATACAGGTATACATGCCCGGTGCCATATTAATGCCGAAATCAATATCCCTATCTGGTGGAATGCTCGGTCGGTCTGCAGAAAATACATCAGGAAACTTTCTCACTATGGAACTGACTCAATAGTAGGAGTATCAACACTAAAATCTCCAACAAAGGCTAAATACGATAAAAAATACTTCTTAACCATCTAAATGAGACTTCAAGAATAAGATCACTCTTCTAGGAGTGCAACCAAGAGAACCCTTCCACTCCAACATTGGCGACACCGACATCGCCAACTTCACGGCCTTAGTGTGAAAATTAAGAGTAACATTGTAGGGACATAGCCAATCCATACCCAATATCACATCGAAATCCACCATATCTAACATTAGGAAGTCTGCCCTTATTTTAAAATCACAAATAATCACCACACACAACCGATAAACTTGATCAACCAAATTAGAATCACCAACAGGTGTAGGCACATGCACATGAGCGTCAAGAGAACCACGAGGCATATCAATACAAGAAGCAAAGTATGATGACACATATGAATAAGTAGAACCACGATCAAACAATACTGAAGCATCCTTGTGGCACATAGAAATAGTACCAATAATAACTGCATCAGAATTAATGGCCTAGGTCTAGGGGTGGGCATATTTCCATCAGAACCAACGAAACCAACCGAACTGAAAATATTTTTATTCCGATTTCGATTATTCAATTTTTTTGGTCGGTTTCAGTTTAAAATTTTAAAATTTCGGTTTTCGATTCGATTTTCAATTATTAATTTATTTTGTTCGGTTAGCCAAAAAACGGAATTATTAGCATATAGATTCTTTAAGTTATATACAAGCTACGCCCATAAGTAATAAATTAATCCTATTAGGCCCAATCCATAAAATACCCAACCCAAATAAGTAAGTCCATCAGCTTTCTAATATTAAAAACTTTCACTCTATTAAACTACAATAGCATATATGATAGTATACCTGGAGGATTTCACACAGGGTTGTAATTTGCATTCTGTTTGAATTTTATGATTCATAATAGTGTGAAATGCTTAGTCTGTTTTTTTATTAACACGGTACTTCCAAGAAGTCAAAAGTTTTGGAAAAAAACAACAAATTCGCCAGTCCTATTATTACATAGAAGGAGACCAATATGATAATGTTCAAACCGAAAACTGATTCGAAATAAACCAAACTAAAATTAGAAAACCGAACTGAATCGAACTTATTTCATTTCGATTTCGGTTACTACTTTTACAAAACCGAAAACCAAATAACCGAATTGAATTTCTTTAAATCGAACCGAACCGACCGAAACGCCCACCCCTACCTTAATCCTCCTTGGGAACACAAAGAATTGGCCATTCCTTTACTGGACTGAGCTCACCCTCTAGGAAGACCACATCCTAGATGACCTCCAACCCGAGCTGGCTGAGTGGGTGGGGTAGCAACCGTTGCGGTAATCATAGTCTGAGCTCCCTACTGCATTGGACCTCTTTAATGACAAAGTATTTCCTGAACTTCACCAACTCACCACACTCATGAAAATCACTAATTGAAAATGTATGTGGGGCCTGAGTCAGACTCCATGAACCAGAATAGGCACTAGAAGAACCTGGAACCGACAAACCCTGAACAGATAGAGCACGGTAAGAACTATACACTATACGTGCACTGAATAAAGACTACATAGAAGCTCATCGATTGAGTAGTGGTGAATGATAGGATTTCCTGCTAGAATGGCCTCTCCCAAATCGACCTCTACCTCCAAACGAGGCACCATGTAAGCTACTTGAATGTCGGGACCTCTTCTCCCTACCCTGTGTGATCTCCCTAACCTCACTATGAATGCGCTATCTCCAACCCCTGGTGAAATAAAGTTTCAATCTCGGTCTCTCTGGCCATAGCATGGCGGGTATTATGGTGAATACCCTCAATAAATATCCTCACTCTCTCCTCTTCAATGGGATTCAAAATATTAGTGTGATGTGATAACTTTGTAAACATCATCTCATACTAAGTAACTTACATATGGCCCTGCTGAAGAGTACTCAAACTGCGTCCTCAGCTCCTCTCTCCTGGTGCGTGCCACAAACTGATCCAAAGAAAGACCTTGGAGAACTGAGCCTATGTAAGAGGAGGTGATCCTGTTGGTCGATCAATCTCATACACCTCTTGGCTGGACCCTGCATCTTGAAGGAAGTGAAGTCAAATCCATTGGACTCAACTAGTCCCAAATTTTGTAGAATCTCATGATAACGATCCAAGAATCCATGAGCATCCTCAAAAGGAATATCACTGAAGTGACGAGGACGTTCATGAACTTATCTAACCTCTCCAGCTCAACAGCTAACATCACGGGCCTATTCTCAGGTTGCATGTGATAGTAAGCTAAACTCTCCTAACTGGTATCAGTGCAGGAGTCTAATAACCATGGGCTACCTGCTCTGGGTACGGGTAGCTGTAATCTGCGCTCTGCCTCCTTCTTGGGAGGTAGCTGGTACAGTAGGAAATCCCTCGGCTTGAGACAAACTCTCGAACAAACCAACCATGCAGATCAAGTCATCCTGAACAACTGGCAAGAAAAATAGCCCCTGGGAACCTGAGCTGGTACCTCAGGCTCCACATAATCCTAAACCTGCTCATCAATAGGAACTACTGGTGGCTCAACAGTAGCTGCTCAAGTAGAGGCTTTGGCTGCGGGGCATGCTCCGCCCATACCTCTACCTCGACCCTAGCCTCTCACAGTCCTAGAATTGGGTAGCTCTTGCTCAGCTACACCCGACGATCTTGTCCTTACCATTTGTGAGAGAATAGAAAACAAGCAACGATTCAGACTTACGGATAAACAAGTCTGCATAACAGATAATGAAAGAAAGAGAAGTTTTCCTAACATGCATGTAGACTCTCGAAGATAAAAACAGACATCATCGTACCAATCTGCAAGTATTTACTAGACTTTCTTATGAATCATGAGACTTAAGCAACCTAATTCTTTGATACCAACTTATTACGATCCAAAAATCTCACAAGAGTCGTGATGATGCCTAAAACTGCTTGTTAGGCAAGACAACATTAAATATAAATACAGAGTTGGATCGCAAAATACAGAATTTTCTAAAAGATAGAATAATAATGACATAAACTAAGAGAAAAGGGACTTCAAGACCTGCGAATGAAAATAGCAGCTATCTCAAAATATCCAAAAGCTGATACTGGTTCCCCTCTCTAGCAATCACCCCTCTCAGTAGTACCTTGATATGTACATAAAATGCAGAGTATAGTATGAGTACAACCGACTCCATGTACTTAATACATAAAACGACTAATCTTGGGCTGAAAGTAGTGACAAGCTTGGCAAGGTACAATATTCATTTTCAACAGCCAATATAAAAAACAAGTCTATAATAACGACAAAAGGAAACAATAGCTCAAACAATATTAAATTCAAACTTCTTACAATAAGAAAGGCAATAAGCATGTTTTTCAAGAATAACAGTTAAGACATCATTTTTTCCACAGAAATCATCTAAGCATGGTGTGTGATAGCTTATTGTGATTCCAAGTTCAACACATCAAATATGGGCATCAAGTATCAACAAGCGTGAGGGAAGAAACATAATTCTATATCTGCATGGAAAGTGTACATACTAGAATTAACAATATTGCAGTTAAATAATCAATTATATCCAATCTTAGCACATGTATAGTGCTTGACACAGTTGTCCTTCAATAATCATACACAAAAATACTCACCACTGTATGGGTTCCTGACAGAAGTTCCTCACCAAGCACATATAAGACCATGTGCCTGCACCCACGGTAAATACCTGACTCACGAGAGGCGGGTCCTTGCCTAAGCTCTAATCAGATCTAAGTACAAAATAAATATCACTTAGACCAATATGGGGTCTGGCGCACGCGTCACCTCATAATCAATACAACTGAGACTAATGTGGGGCTTGGCATACGCGTCACCTCATGTTTAATAACAAATCGGCTATATGGCCCAAGTACAGTTATCAACCGATCAAGTCTCAAATATTCACGTCTCATAGTACTAATATCAAATTGTGTCACACAGATAAGGGCATCATATAATGTGAGTTAACATGTAAATAGTACATAGAGACAGAGATATAATACGTGAATGTAACATCATGACTGAGAATATCCCTATCATGATAAATAAGCAATAACCTTAAATTTCTAGCCTGAATAGCAGCACAAGTAGACATACACATAGAGAAAACATGGAAATAACGAGGCATGATAGCAAAAATAAGCATATATGTAACGAAAACCGACCAGTCGTTTCAAGGGTTGTAGCCTTGTTTCCCCATTTACTGCTCATTTTATGCTTTACAATTTTTATATGACTTGTCGGGGTTATTGGTTTGGGTCCAGAAAGGTTTCAGGATGAATTCAGACACTTAGTCTCAAGGTTGGAACCTTAAGTTGGAAAGGTTGACCGGATGTTAATTTCTGTATAAACTACTCTGGAATGAAGTTTTGATGAGTCCGTTAGCTCCTAAGGTTGATTTTGGACTTAGGCGCGTGTTCGGATAGTGATTTGGAGGTCTGTAGTTGAATAAGGCTTGAAATGACGAAAGTTAGAATTTGGAAGTTTGACCGAGAGTGGACTTTATCGTTACCGGGCTCGGGTTGGGTTCCGGAAGTTGGAGTAGGTCCGTGGTGTCATTTTTGACTTGTGTAAAAAATTTGAGGTCAATCGGACGTGATCTGATAGGTTTCGGCATCAAATGTAGAAATTATAAGTTCAAAGATCATTAGGCTTGAATCGATGCGCGATTTGTGGTTTTAGTGTTGTTTGATGTGATTTGAAGACTTGACTAATTTTGTATGATGTTTTAGTACTTGTTGGTACTTTCGGTTGAGGTCTGGAGGCCTCGGGTGAGTTTCAGATGGTTAACAGATCAATTTTTGGACTTAGAGAATTTTTAGAATTTTCTAGTGCAGTGATCGGGTTTCCTTATACGCAATCGTGAAGGAAGGTCCACGATCGCGTAGACTAGTTGGAGAAGTTGTGATGTTTGTTCAGTTCAATCGCTATTATGGTATGTGATCACGTAGGTTGGGGGGAATAGTGCATCGCAAACGCGTGGGCTAGGCCGCGTTCGCGAAGAGGAGGTGAGGCAGCTGGGGTTCACGTGCATTGTGTTATGCGAACGTGTGGGCCATACGTGATGTGTGGTTGCATAGAGGAGTTTATGGGGTCAGTGAAGGTTGTGATTCTCGATTGCGAAGATTTTCCCGCAATCGCGAAGATGGTATACCTGGGCATATTTAAAATTTTCAAAAACGAGGGTTTGAGTTCATAACACAAATTTGATTTTGGGAGCTCTGTGGGAGGCGATTATTGGAGATATTTTCAAGTGGGCAATTAGCTTAAGTGATTCTTACCTAGTTTTGGTTAATTCCATGATTATGTCGTTAATTTCATCATTAAATTAGTTATTTGGGTGGAAAATTGGGGAAAATAGAGAAACATTTATAGGACAAATTTTAAGGTTTTGATTGAAATTTTGGTATCGGATTTGTGTAATTTTTTTGGTATGGGTGGACTCGTGGTTGAACGGGTGTTCGGATTTGTGACTTTTACCCAATTGCGAGACGTGGGCCCGGGGCTAACTTTTGAGTTGACTTTTTGACTTTTGATTAAGAGCTTTGTATTTTATTATGGAATTGGTTCTTTTAGCTCGTGTTGATTGTATTAAATTGTTTGTGGCTAGATTCGAGGCATTCAGAGGTCGTTTTGCGAGGCAAAGTTGTGTTGGAGTAGAGATTTGTACGGTTTGAGGTAAGTAACAGTTCTAAATTAGGTTTTGAGGGTATGAAACCCCGTATTATGTGTCATGTGATTGTTTTGAGGTAACGCACATGGTAGGTGACGGGTGTGTGGGCGTGCACCGTAGGAATTGTGACTTGGTTAATTCCATGGAATTGTGTAGTCGAATAATCTGTTGTTACCCGTGTATTCTCCATGGGTTATAGATATTGAACTGAAAATCATGTTAAAAATCATGCTTAGACTATGTTTTGGCACCGTATAGACCCACAGAGCTCGTGTAGATGTTTAATTATCTATGAAATTGTTGTTTTGTACTCAGTCACACTTTCACTTTCATATTATATCTCAGTCTCTATTGTTCTTTATTCATAAATAACATCATTGTTGTTTGGGATAATTATCATGATTACTGAGAGCCCGAGAGACTAAAGAGATTGATGACTGAGTGAGGCCGATGGTCTGATTGTGAGGATATTTATGAGAGTGGGTTGCACGCCGCAGCATGTATTGTTGATTTATGGCATGATTGGCTTGTTATAGCGCCTGGCTGAAAGATCCCCTCCGCAGTCTTTACACACCCTCAGTGAGCGCAGGTACCTACTGATGCGAGTGTCGAGTGCGGGTGCCCTGTGTCGAGCGACTGAGAGAAATGAGAGAATGTGAGGAATAAGTGACTGTGAGGTTGGAGTGAATGGAAGGACTGAGAGACTGTTGCTCTGCGATTATGCACTTGATTTCATTACTGTTGTACTTCAGCTGGCATATATCACTGTTATGTAATTTCTGAGAGATATTATATCCTGTTTCAACTGAACTTGACATGAATTAACTGTTTCGTCCTTAATGGTCAAACTTGAAAGCATGCCTATCTTCCAATATTGTAAATAATGTAATTGGACTATAACTGTGAAGCTCGTCACTACTTTCTTTCCATTATTCAGTCTTGTTACTTACTAAGTTAGTTGTAGTCGCGCTACACCCTACACTTCGTGTGTAGATCCAGGTGTTTCTGGACATGGCGGGTGTTGATTTCTCTGCACAACTTGATCGTTCGGAGATTTCGAGGTAGCTTCCCAGCATTTGTCACAGACCATGACTCTCTTTCCTAATCTTTCAGCTTTATGTATTTGGTTTCAATTTTTCTTAGACAATGTTCTCAGACTTGTGTTGTATAGATGCTCATGTACTCAATGACACGTCGATTTTATCAATTTCCGTGTCGAGTCTTCATTTTCTATCCAATTTATAAGAACTTTAATTATTTAAATTATTTTAGCTCATTTTCATTTAAAAGTGCTGGAAATATTTTGAAATGCCTGCTTTCCTAGTACTACATTAGGCGCCATCACGACAGGCTATGTTTTTGGATCGGGACAAGTTGGTATCAGATCCTAGGTTACATAGGTTTCATGAGTCATGAGCAAGTTTAATCGAGTCTTGCGGATTGGTACAGAGACGTTTGTACTTATCTTTGAGAGGTTGTCGAACCTTTAGGTAACTTCATATTCTTGTATTCTTGCCGTGTAGATTTGTCAATTCCGACAACTAAACTTCTATTATTCTATTCTCTCAAAGATGGTGAGGACACGTGCTACCGTATAGGACGGGCAAGCCACCAGTAACAGCGCCTAGGGCCATGAAAGGCCGAGGTCGGGTAGGAGCTGCGCTAGGGGAAGAGGTGCAGCTCGTACAACAGCTAGAGCAGTGCCTACAGCATGTACCATATACGGTTGAGCCAGTGGGGACAGATCATGCACCAACTGTGCCCATTGTGATTTCAGGCCTTCAAGAGGCTTTGGCTCATATTCTAATGGTGTGCCTAGCCTTGCTCAGGCGGTCTTTGTTCCAGCCGCAACAACCATTTCTCAGGCCGGGTAGGTACTCAGACTCCCGGCGCCCGTACGCCAAAGCAGGTGATACAGGGACCTCAGACACCGGGGGTACTACCAGCCCAATGGGTTGTAGTTGCTCAAGCCCAGGTGTGTCCCGTTATGACTGATGATGAGTAGAGGAGACTAGGGAGATTTGGAAGGCTTCAACCTTCATCATTTAGCGGCTCTGAGTCAGAGGATGCCCGCGGCTTCTTGGATAAGTACTAGTGGATTCCTTGCACGGCGGGTATTCTGGAGACCAGTGGGGTCTCGTTTACTACTTTTCAGTTTACTAGGGCTGCCTTCAGATGGTGGAAGGCTTATGAGAGGCGCAGACCAGTCAATGCAACACCACTTTCACGGCAGGAGTTCTCCTTTCTCTTCTTTGAAAAGTTCGTGTCGTAGTCTCGTAGGGAGGAGCTACACAGACAGTTCGAGCAGCTACGTTAGGAGGGAATGTCTATGACCCAGTACGAGATGAGGTTTTTAGAGTTGGATCGACACGCAGTTTGTTGTTTCCCACTGATAGGGAGAGGATTATGAGGTTTATTGATGGCCTCACGTATCAGCCGTGGTTGCTTATGACACGAGAGAGGGTATCTGGTGCTACTTTCAATGATATGGTTGATATTGATCGACAGATACAGATGGTCCGTATTCAGGAGCGTGAGGAGAGGGAGGCCAAGAGGCCTCGAGGTTTGGGTGGTTTCGGTGGTGTTCCTTCTGGAGGGAAGTCATACCACAATAGGGATCTTCCCTATAGGCCCACTCAGATGGCTCGTCTAGTTCATCGTGGTGCATCATCCAGTGCTCATCTAGGTCAGTCATCTCTTAGTTCCTTTCGAGCTTAGAGTTTTTCCCGTGCTTCATCGGTTCAGGGTTCATCTATGACATTTCCTTCTAGCAGCTATCTCGAGGAGTTGCTTCGAGTGCGGGGAGTTTGGGCATATGTGGAGGAAATGTCCTCATCACCCGGGAGGTCCGGTGCAGTAGAGGAGTTAGGTTGCGACTTCTACACAAGTTATTTCACCACCCGCCCAACCAGCTTGGGGTGGGACCTAGACATCTATAGGTCGCCCTAGAGGGAGAATCCAATCAGGTGGCGGTCAGGCCCGATTCTATGTTATTCCTGCCAGTCCAGATGCTGTTACTTCAGATGCAGTGATATACGTATTGTTTCAGTATACCAAAGGGATACTTCTACATTATTTGATCCTAGTTACACTTATTCGTATGTATCATCGTAGTTTGCTCATTTTTTGCATACGCCCTATGAGTCCTTAGTTTTATCTGTTCATGTATCTACGCCAGTGGGAGATGCTATTATTGTGGACCATGTATATCGGTCGTATTTAGTGACTATAGGGGATTGGAGACTAGAGTTGACCTATTATTTCTTAATCTGGTTGACTTTGACGTGATCTTGGTTATGGATTGGTTGTCTCCATGTCATTCTATTATGGATTGTCACACTAAGACCATAACATTGTCAATGCCGGGGTTACCAAGGATCGAATGGAGAGGTTCTCTAGACTGTGTGCCCTATGAGTCCTTAGTTTTATCTGTTCATTTATCTTATTTAGCTTTTGTGAGGGGTGTTGGTGCTGATACTCCTACTATTGACTCAGTTCCGGTGGTGCGAGACTTCCTGGATGTGTTTCCGCAGACCTGTTGGGCATGCCGCCCAACAGGGATATTGACTTTGGTATTGACTTGGTGCCGGTCACTCAGCCCCTTTCTATTCCACCGTATCGTATGGCACCAGCTGAGTGAATGAATTGAAGGAGAAGCTTCAATAACTTCTTGATAAGGAGTTTATTAGAACTAGTGTGTCTCCTTGGGGTGCACCAGTTCTCTTTGTGAAGAAGAAGAAGGATGGTACTATAGGGATGTGCATCGGTTACAGGAAGTTGTTATAACCAAGAACAAATATCCTTTTCCACACATTGATGATCTATTTGACCAGCTTCAGCGAGTGAGGGTGTTCTCTAAGATTGACTTGAGGGATGAATATCACCAGTTGAAGATTCGGGACTCGGATAGTCTACATAGAGCAATCAAGACTCGTGAAGGTCATTATGAGTTCCTTGTGATGTCTTTTGGGCTGACCAACGCCCCAACGATTTTCATGCATTTTAGGAACAATGTATTTCTGCCTTATCTCGACTCGTTTGTCATAGTATTCATTGATAATATCTTGATGTACTCTCGTAGCAAGGAGGAGCATGACCTGCATTTGAGGATTGTGTTGCAGCGGTTGAGGGAGGAGAAGTTGTACGCCAAGTTCTCCAAGTGTGTGTTTTAGCTTAGTTCGGTGGAATTCTTGGCGCATGTGGTGTCCAGTGAGGGGATTCATGTGAATCCAAAGAAGATATAGGTGGTTCAGAGTTGGCCTAGCCCGTCCTCAGCTACGAAGATTCGGTGCTTTCTCGGCTTGGCCGGTTATTTATCGTCGCTTCATGGAGAGTTTCATGTCTATTGCATCGCCATTGACCAAATTGAACCAAAGGGTGCTACTTTCAGGTGGTCGGATGAGTGTGAAGAAAGCTTTGAGAAGCTCAAGACTGCCTTGGCCACAACTCTAGTTCTAGTTTTTTCTTCAGCTTCAAGCTTTTATACAATGTATTGTGATGCTTCTCGGATTGGTATTAGGTGTGTCTTGATGCAGGAGGATAAATTGATTGCTTACACATCGTTCCAATTGAAGCCACATGAGAAGAACTACCATGTCCATGATTTCGAGTTGGCTGCCATCGTTCACGCATTGAAGATTTGGAGGCATTATCTCTACGGTGTGTCTTGTGAGGTATTCACGGATCATTAGAGTCTCCATCACTAGTTCAAACAAAAGGATATAAATTTGAGGGAACGGGGATGGTTGGAGCTGCTAAACGACTATGATATTACTATTCAGTATCACCCCGGGAAGGCCAATATGGTGGCCCATGCCTTGAGTAGGAACACGGTGAGTATGGATAGACTTGCATTCATTTGTGTTGGTGAGAGACCGCTTGTTGTTGATGTTCAGTCCTTGGCTAACCAATTCATAAGATTAGATGTTTCGAAGCCCAGTCGCGTTCAGGCTTGTGTGGTTTCTCGGTCTTCCTTATTTGATCGTATCAGATAGTGCCAGTATGATGCCCCCTATTTTCTTGTCCTTAAGGACACGACTCAGCACGGTGATGCCAGAGATGTTACTATTGGGGATGATGGGTTATTGAGGATGTTGGATTTGATTTATGTGCCCAATGTAGATGGGATACGTGAGTTGGTTCTTGAGGAGGCCCACAGTTCACGGTATTCCATTCATCCGGGTGCCGTGAAGATGTACTAAGACTTGAGTCAGCACTATTGGTGGAGGAGAATGAAGAAAGACATAGTAGGGTTTGTAGCTTGGGGCCTAAGTTTTCAGCAGGTGAAGTATAAGCATCAGAGGCCAGGTGGATTGCTTGAGAGGCTAGAGATTCCAGAGTGGAAATGGGAGTGGATCACTATGGATTTCATAGTTGGACTCCCACGGACTTCGAGGATGTTCGATGTTATTTCGGTGATTGTGGATCATCTGACCAAGTCCACACGCTTCATTACAGTTGAGACTACTTATTCTTCAGAGCGGTTGGCTGAGATTTACACCCGCGAGATTGTTCGCCTTCACGGTGTGCCGGTGTCTATCATTTCAGATCGAGGCATGCAATTTACATCACAGCCTTGGAGAGTAGTGCATCGAGAGTTGGGCGCCCAGGTTAAGTTTAGTACAACATTTCACCCTCATACAGACGGACAATATGAGCGCACTATTCAGATATTAGAGGACATGCTACACGCTTGTGCAGTTGATTTCGGGGGTTCTTGGGACCGGTTTCTGCCGCTCGTAGAGTTTGCCTACAACAACAGCTACTAGTCGAGCATTCAGATGGCTCCGTACGATGCTTTGTATTGGAAGCAGTGTCGATCTTCGGTAGGTTGGTTAGAGACGGTGAGGCTAGGATATTGGGTACTGACTTGGTTCAGGATGCTTTGGACAAGGTTAAATTGATTCAGGATCGGCTTCGCATCGCGAAATCTAGTCAGAAGAGTTACGCTGATAGGAAGGTTTGTGATGTTGCTCTTATGGTTAGGGAGAAGGTACTGCATAAGGTTTCGCCCATGAAGGGTGTTATGAGGTTTAGGAAGAAGTTCAAGTTGAGCCCTTAGTATATTGGGCCGTTTGAGGTACTTCAGAGGATCGGAGAGGTGGCTTACAATCTTTCCTTGCCACTTAGTTTGTCGAGTGTGCATCTAGTGTTTCATGCTCCTATGCTCCGGAAGTATTTCGGCGATCCGTGTCATGATTTTGATTTCAGCACAGTTCAGTTGGATGGTGATTTGACTTATGATGTGGAGCCACTGGCCATTTTGAATCGGCAGGTTCAAAAGTTGAGGTCAAAGGACATAGCTTCAGTGAAGGTGTAGTGGAGAGGTCAGCCAGTTGAGGAGGCTACTCGGATACCGAGCGGGAGATGTGGAGTAGATATCCACGCCTATTTGATACTCCAGGTACATTTCTTGACGCGTTCGAGGACGAACATTTATATAAGAGGGGGAAGATGTAATGACCTGGCCGGTCGTTTCGATAGTTGTAGCCCCGTTCCCCTAAATATTACTCATTTTATTCTTTACAGTTTTTATGTGACTTATCGGGGTTGCTGGTTCGGGTCAGGAGAGGTTTTGGAATGAATTGAGACACTTAGCCTCAAGTTTGGAAGCTTAAGATAGAAAGGTTGACCGGATGTTGACTTGAGTGTAAACGACTCTAGAATGGACTTTTTGATGGTTTAGTAAGCTCCTTCGGGTGATTTTGGACTTAGGTGCGTGTTCGGATAGTGATTTGGAGGTCCGTAGTTGAATTAGGCTTGAAACGGCAAAAGTTGGAAATTTGAAAGTTTGATCGAAAGTGGTCTTTGTGGTTACCGAGCTCGGATTTGGGTTCCGGGAGTTGGCATAAGTCCATGGTGTCTTTTTTGACTTGTGTGCAAAATTTGAGGTCAATCGGACGTGATTTGATAGGTTTTGTCATCGAATGTAGAAACTAGAAGCTTAAAATTCATTAGGCTTAAATCGATGCGTGATTCATGGTTTTAGCATTGTTTGATATGATTTGAAGGCTCGACTAAGTTTGTATGATTTTTTAGGACTTGTTGGCATGTTCGGTTGAGGTCCCGGGGCCTCAAGTGAGTTTCGGATGGTTAACGGATTAATTTTTGGACTTAGAGAATTTCATAAATTCTCTGGTGCATTGATCTGGTTTCCTTATACGCGATCGCGTGGGAAGGTCCATGATTGCATAGGCTAGTTGGAGCAGCTGTGATGTTTGTCAATCCCTAGTTATAGTATGTGATCGCATAGATTGGGGGAAAAGTGCATCACGAACGCGTGGACTAGGTCGCGTTCGCGAAGAGGAGGTGAGGCAGCTGGGGTTCACGCACGTTGTGTTATGCGAACGCGTGGGCCGTCCGCGATCGCGTAGGCCTAAAAGCGTGTGATTCGCTTTTGTGTGGGTTCTTGTGGGATCGTGTAGAGGAGTTTCTGGGGGCAGTGAAGGTTGTGCTTCGTGATCGAGAAGAAGGGATACCTGGGCATATTTAAATATTTCAAAATTGAGGGTTTGAGTTCATAACCTAAAACTGATTTTGGGAGCTCGGTGGGAGGCAATTCTTGGAAAGATTTTCCAGTGGGTGATCGGGGTAAGTGATCCTTACATCATTTTGGTTAATTTTCATGATTATGTCTTTGATTCATCATTAAATTAGTGATTTAGAGTGGAAAATTGGGGGGAAATGGAGAAACATTCTTAGTATGGGTGGCCGAATTTTGAGGTTTTTATCGAGATTTTGGTGTCTGATTTGAGAAATTTTGGTATGGGTGGACTCGTGGTTGAATGGTTGTTCGGATTTTTTGACTTTTACCTGATTCTGGGACATGGGTCCGGGGGCCGTCTTTTGAGTTGACTTTTTGACGTTTGATTAAGAGCTTAGTATTTTCTTATGGAATTGATTCCTTTAGCTTGTGTTGATTGAATCAAATTGTTTGTGGCTAGATTCGAGGAATTCGGAGGTCGGTTCGCGATGCAAAGGTGTATTGGAGTAGAGATTTTCAAGGCTTGAGGTAAGTAGCAGTTCTAAATTTTGTTCTGAGGGTGTGAAACCCCGTATGATGTGTCATGTGATTGGTTTTGAGGTGACACACATGCTAGGTGATGGCCGTGTGGGCGTGAACCGTAGGAATTGTGACTTGGTCAATTCCATGGAACTATATAGTCAAATAATCTGTTGTTAGCCGTGTATTCTCCATGTGTTATAGATATTGAACTGCAAATCATGTTAAAATCATGTTTAGACTATGGGTTGGCACCATAGGGACCCACAGAGGTCGTGTACATGTTGAATTATCTGCTAAATTTTTATTTTGTACTTAGTCACAATTTTACTTGCATTTTATATCTCCTTCTCTATTGTTCTTTATTGATACATTACATAATTGTTATTTGGGATGGTCATCCTGATTACAAAGAGCTCGAAAGAGAGAGATTGATGACTGAGTGAGGTCGAGGGCCTGATGTTGAGGATATTTGTGGGAGCGATCTACACGCCGTAATATGTATTATTGATTTATGATATTATTGGCTTGTTATAGCGCTTGGGCTGAAGGAGCCCTCCGGAGTGTGTTCACACCCCCAGTGAGCGCAGGTACCTACTGAGTGTTAGTGCCAAGTGCCGAGCGCGAGTGCCGAGCGATTGAGAGAAATGAGGGACTATGAGGAATGAGTGACTGTGAGGTTGGATTGAATGGGAGGACTGAGTGAGTGTTGCTCTGAGATTATTCACTTGATTTCATTACTGTTGTACTTCAGCTTCCATATATCATTGCCATGTAATTTCTGAGAGATATTATATCCTGTTTCAACTGAACTTGACATTAATTAACTGTTTTGGTCTTAATGGTCGAACTTGAAAGCATGCATATTTTCCTATGTTGTAATTATTATAATTGAACTGTAACTGTGAATGTTGTCACTATTTTCAGTCCATTATTTAGTCTTATTACTTACTGAGTTGGTTGTACTCACGCTACACCCTGCACTTCGTGTGCAGATCCAGGTGTTTCTGGACACAATGGGTGTTGATTTCTCTGTGCAGCTTGATCTTTTGGATATTTCGAGGTAGCTGCTCGGTGTTTTTCAAAGACCTTGACTCTGCTTACCTATCATTCAACTTTATGTATTTAGTTTCAGTTTTACATAGACAGTGTTCTCACATTTGTGTTTTATAGACGCTCGTGTACTCAGTGACACCCCAATTATGGGAATTTCCGTGTCGAGTCTTGATTTTCGATCCAGTTTATGAGAGCTTTAATTATTTAAACTGTTTTAGCTCATTTTTCATTTAAAAGTGTTGGAAATATTTGAAATGTCGGCTTGCCTAGTACCACGTTAGGCGCCATCGCGACACGCTAAGTTATTGTGTCGCTACAATATAATAGTCTAAGGTCTACCCGAATCATGAATAACCACGATGTACGCACATACGCCTGTCACCTAGCACGGGTGTCACCCTCAACATCTCTCTAATATCATAGCCAATAGGAAAATTACCCTCAAACCATGTTTAGAAAAGTTACTCACCTCAAAGAGCATGAATCAATACTCCAAAAATCCCTTCCCACGCGGATCAACCTCCAAATGGCTCGAATCCAGTTAAAAACACCTCAATAACATCAAACACGGCTATAGAGATTGATTCCAAGTAATAAAGCTCAAATGTTTATCTAATTGCACAAAGTAAACCCAAAAGCCATCCCTGCCGCACCTCAGAACCCAACAAAAGTCACAAATCATGATCAGCCATTCCAACACGAGTTTAAATATACAAGTTTCATCCAAATTCGACTACGTATCATGGATCAAATACCCATTATTAATTCTCCAAAATTTCCCACAAAAACCTCAATTTCCTCCCTTAGATTTCATCAACTAAAAGCCAAAATCAATGACAAAATCACAAATAATAATCAAATCCGAGTTAAGAACACTTACCCAATCTAAGTTGGTGAAAATCGGCTAAACAATTGCCCAAATCTTAGCTCCCAATCTCAAACTATAATAAATAATGTCAAACCCTCGATTATAATGTTTTTCCCATTGATAATCCCTTCTGTGGTCCAAATGTCTCTCCTGCAGCACTATATCTGTGGAAAAACCCTCACAGGTGCAGAAACTAGTTAAGTATCTGACCTTCCTCTTCTACGGACACCCATATGCTTCTGCAGACTAAGATGAACATGTGCACGTGAATCTGCAAACTCTATTGATCCCACCCAACGTGCTTCTGCGACCTCACGTCCCGCTTCTGCAGAGTCGCATATGCGGAACAAACCTTGCAGGTGCGAAAACACCAAACTAGAATTGCCATCCAACTTAAAAATATTTCAAAACGCATCTGAAACACACCCGATGCCCACGAGACCCTTTCCAATCATACCAACAAGTATAAATACCTTTCCAAAACCTATCCAAAGGATTAAAACACAGAAATTAATAACAAAACCACGAATCGTCGATCAAGATTAATCTCTTAAGTTCATAAACTTCCAACTTCAAACCAAGCTTCCGATTCAAGCCTAAGCAATCCTGAATGAACCCAAATTTTTCACACAAGTCCCAAGTGACATAAAAAAACCTACCAAGTCCTTGGACAACAATCCGAATATGATATCATCAAAATCAGCTTTTAGCCAAACCTGTTTTAATGAACTGACAGGTCATTTTGAGCTTGAGCATTCTGTTCACTTGTTTGAGACTTTCAGTAGCTTCATATGATGTATTATAAATTAAGTGTATGGTCGGTTTTAATTTTCGAGTGGTTTAGGATTAATTTGGAAGAATGACTCTCGATTTGGAAGCTTTAAGTTGGAAGAGTTGACTTTTGAGTAAACGCGCTCAAAATCGAGTTTTTATGGTTATGATAGGTTTTTATAATGATTTTATACGTGTACATATGTTTGGATTTATTTTGGAGGTTCCTAGAAGTATTCGACACTATTTATCGAAAGTTGGCAATTGGAAGAACTTAAGAATTCATAAGTTTGACCAAGAGTTGACTTTGATGATACTGGACTCCAATCGGTGTTTTAAGACTTTGGACATGTTTATATAGTTGAATTGAACTTCGTTGCAACGCTTAGAAGTAATCTGAAGATTTTAAGCGCGATTCGGACATGCTTTTGAAGGAATACAAATTTAACAACTTAGAGAAATTATATTCAATTTGAGTCTCGATTATTTGTTTTAATGTTTTTTGTGGGTGTTTTGAGACTTTGGGTAAGTTTGGATAATATATTTTTACTTGTTGGTATGATTGGATGGGGTCCTGAGAGGCTCGGGTGTGTTTTGGATCATTGGTTGAGAGACTAGTTAAGTTAAGGATTATAAGTTTGGCCACGGTCAGAATCAGGCAAGATGACCTCTTTTTGGCGTTTTGAGTGTGCGAGCAGGTTCATAGCATGTTATATAATTGAAATGCATATATAGTTTGTGTCTGAGAGGTTCTGAATGAGTTTTGGGTGCTAAAACAAAGTTTTTGCCATTGCTGATTTTCCTGGTGTAAACAATTTTGAAAATGCCGATTATGTCCCTGAAATTTTAAACTTCCTTTAAAACTTCAAAACATCATATCTCCCTAATTTTAAGGCCAAATTAGGTGATTTAAATGGCTATCATGGGTGCAAATATGTAATCTCTCAAGGATCATGTTGGGATTATCAAATGTGAGTTTTAAGATCATCTAGGATCTGATTCGGGCTGGGACAGTTGTTGCGTGTTTACTTCTTTTCGAAATTTAGTTACTTTTTCTCACAAGTTTTTGGAGCTTGGGAAAAAGAGATTTTTGTGAGAGTTTTCATCTACTTCATTGGGATAAGTAAAACTAACTCGAGTTTATGATTATAACATGAATTTATCAATGATTTTGGCTCTAAATCAAGGAATCTTATAAAATAAAAGAATGGTTTTGATTTGAAAGATAAGAGAGTGAATTTTGGGAGTTTAGGAAAAACTATTCCAAAATGAATAAATTGGTTTTTAACAACAATTCGGAGACGGATTTGGATAATAATAGTATGGTTGGACTCATATTCGAATAGGCTGTTGGAATTTTTGGATTTGTTTGGGTTACGAAGTGCGATTCCGAGTTGAATTTTTGGTTGACTTTGAGTATTTGATTAAGGTTCAATCTTTATCATTTGGGTTTGATTCCTACGACATTATTTGATATTAGTGAGTTTCTTGTAGCTAGATCGAGCCATTCAGAGGTCGATTCATGTGGGAAGGTGTATTTAAAGTACTGATTTGGCTTGTTTGAGGTAAGTGTCTTGCCTAGCTTTGTTGGGGAAATGTTTCCTAATAAAATTATATTGTTTGCTACCTATGGGGGTTATGCATATGCGAGATGACAAGCGTATGAGCATGTGCTGGGGTTATCGATGCTCGGGGTATATTATATGATTCTTTGTGCCTTGTTTAACCTTGTGATTTTATCGCCTCATGTTTTACTTGATTTCTATAATAATATGAGCGCAAATATCAATGCTAGAGACTATGCTTCAGCTTATTATAACTTGATTAAATATGATGGACTCTTTATGAGACTGCTGATGTGCTAAATTCGGTCGTAACTATATCTAAATAATAAATATATGTCTATGTTTGTTATTCTTGAGATACTTTTTTTCCATACTTATGTTGAAGATTATTTTTTAGTTTGATGAGATACTTGAACAATAGGGTTCTTGAAGTTTATTGACTTGTTTATTGGTGCAAAACCTGTGATTGTTGTTCACATGATGTATTTTGCTTAATCACTCTTCTTGATGTTATCCATGCTTCGTAACTTGATTGTTGTTGATGTATATATGCTTGCTGAGGAAGAGTGAATTTCACGAAGATTGTTTCTGTGCTTGTAAGGAAGAGTGATTTATGCACAAAGGGTGTTTCTGTGCTTCTTGATATTATCATTATCATGGAACGAAGGGTGTTTCCGTACTCATTTTTATATTATTATGTGAGGATGAGAGTAAAAGCATGAAGGGTGATGTCGTGCAAATGTTTTTATATTATTATTTAAGGATGAGTTAAAAGCACGACGGGTGATGCCGTGCAATTATTTCTGCATTATAATGTGACGACAAGAATTCCTGGCACGGAGGGTGTTTTCGTGCAGGCAAAGATGAGAGACATGCATTATATTGTGTCATATTTCCCTTACGTATACATTTTAGACTTTATCTTGAGTTGTTATTGTTGTACTTATGCTTTATGTGATGCTTGTTGTTGTTACGTCTTTGCCTTCTACCTTATTTGTTGTTGTTTTATCCATGCATTCTATCTATTTGTTATTGTTACTAGAGGTGTTCACGAAAACCTGAAAAACCGAATCAAACCAACAAAAAAAGCGATAGTTTTTAGGTCTGGTTTGGTTTTGATTTTGAATTTTAAAAACCAATCAAATTTGGTGTGGTTTGGTTTTAATGAAAAAATAACCGAAAAAACCGAACCAAACCGACTATAGAAGTAGCTATTTAAATTTATTATTACACCTATATATATGCACATTTTTATATAAAGTTTCTAAAATATTATGGTACATATTAATCGTTTGTATTGTAAGTCTAGTTCTTTGCTATTACAATAATCTAACTATTTGCCTTTACATTCTAGTTTGATTGGTAGTTTGCTTTTACTAATTACAAGAATTATTTCATTGTTAAAAATAATCAATTTTTAATTGAGTACTTAAATTATTCATCACTATTTTATTCAATTATCATCAATATATCATGGTAAATGACAGATTTCTCAAAGAGCAATTGGTTTGACAGTGTTACATTGAAAATGTAGTCTCCGGAATGTGTTTGGTAGTGTATGTCTCATATTTAAGAAAAAACCGATAAATAACCGAAAAATCGACAAAAACCGAATCGCTAAAAACTCGACTTAATTGGTTTGGTTTGGTTCCAAAATTTTAAAAATTGACTTACTTGGTTTGGTTTTTTTTAGGGAAAAACTTATCCAAACCGAACCATCAACACCCCTAATTGTTACATTCATTCTTTCTTTCTTGTTTGTTATATTTACATCTATATCTTCACTCATTTGTCATTGTTTTATCTGAACCTTCTACCTTGTTAGTTAGCGAAATCTATGTTCTCCCACCTTATTTGCCATTGTTACTTTTGTGTCTCCTACCTTGTCTGTTACCATTATCCATATGCTTCTGCCTTATTCGTTATTGTTATATGTGTACCTTCTACTTTGTTGATACTATTATTGGTATTCCTTCTACCTGGTTGGTACTGTTATACATATACTTGGTGAGTATGAGATAAATGCACGAAGGGTGTTGCCGTGCCATTTGATTTGATATACATGCATACGCTTGGTGAGGATGAGATAAATGCACGAAGGGTGTTGTCGTGCTATTTGATTTGATGTCTTGAACACATTTCTCTTATTGTGAATTCGTGGGTTAACTATGTTTTAGTTGTTATTTACTTAACCTCTCCACTTCAACTTTTAAGAAAAGGGTTGGTTGTGATATTGAGGAACCTGATCATTATTCCTTTTAGTTAATCTTTTCATTATCTCTCATATTTTTTCTTGCTCTCTACATTGTTATTTTCAATTGTTCTCTCTACTTCAATTTAACCGCACAAGTTATATTAGTGAGTGTATTTTGACATAAAAACCTCGCCACTACTTCAGTGAGGTTAGTCAAGATACTTACTGAGTACATGGGGTCGGTTATACTTATATTACACTTTTTATCTTGCGTATAGATATTCGGTGATGAATGGTTGAGGAATACGTGGGCCTAGCATTGAAGACGTATCATCACTCCAGATATAAGCAACCATTTATTCGTGGTAGTTTAGAATTTATATTTTTATTTATGTGGATTTCAAACAGATAATGTATCTTTCCTCAAGTTGTAGTTGTACTCTTATTCTTAGTAGCTCGTGACTTGTACTACCAGTCCGTGCGATGGTTGAATTGAACTCTTTTAGCGTTTTCGTTCATTATCTCTGTTGGTTTCTATTTATAGAAGTGACTTATATTGTTGGGCTTACCTAGCAAGTTGAGTAAGGTGACATCACGAGTGAGTGTGATTTTGGGTCATGACAAGTTGGTATGAGAGCTCTAGATTCATAGGTCTTACAAGTCATGAGCAAGTGTCTAGTAGAGTCTTACGGATCAGTATGATTACGTCCATACCTATCTTCAATAAGCTACGTGGCATTCTAGGAAACACTCCACCTGTTTTCTCATTATCCTTCTTTCAACTTGAAGCTTGTATCTTCAATTTCTTCCATTCACTTGTATGTGATGTTGTGCACTCGGCATCTGCTATGAACTGACGACTTGTGGTGTTTTGGATGGGCTATGGATGTTTGACTATCTCTATGATATGTCGTATAGTTGTTCATCTAAGGGATGAAACAGATTCTTGTATATGGTTAACGAGTATAGTCTCAGGCAGATTAATTGGTTGCCTAGTTGTTGTAACCATGGTAGGGTGATGGGAAGATGTTGATTTGAGGCTAGTCAGTGGGATTGAGGTTGTGTGTTTAGTATGACACTTCTATTCAATGAAATTCATATACTATCATTCCGGAGGACATGAGGAAGTGGGATTGACTGTCACTAGGATGAGTATGCACTTGGCAAAGTCTTTGGAGTGTTTTCATGAATAGTGTTACATGAGTTTATGAAGTGTTCAGTAGATTAGTAATGCGAGACCGGGGAAGCTATGAAGGAAGGGCACTATGGGTTACCAATTATGTTCTATGGATTCGAGCGAAGTGGGGGGAGTCCTCTATCGAAGATCGGATTGCATGGTCATGCATTGCATTAGTTCTTGGACTAGGATATGCTGGTGGAGCGCGGGTTTTTCGGTGCGTACTACTGCGCATTGGCTATTGGAGTGAGGTGAGTGACTCTCGAGGAGGTTCTAATGAGTTCAAGATTCATATGTGGTATTTAAGTATTCTTGAATTTACGACTTGAGATCTGTGTTGGATGGTGTCTAGACTTACAACGCTCTTATATATCATTATTGACTCTACAAGGCAGTATTATAGAGGTGCATGAAACATCCTCAGATTAATTAAAGGGTTCTTCATGGCAGGAATTTTCATGATGAGGTACTCTTGGTTTTAACAGTTTATGTGACTTGGTTGATAGTGAGGGATGTAGTTATAATGATTTGATTATGTGCAAATGGTTTCCAAAGAGTTGTGATGGTTAAGCCGCGACTTGCAGTCGATGTGCTCCACCAGTATAGGGAGTTTGTTACGTGTTGTGATTTTGTTCGATGGGAATGAGTTAGAGGAGGGTTTTTGGTTGATGAGATGTCTATCCTACTCGTGATTCAGAGTTTTGAATGGTATTATCGTGTTTTCATATGATAGCATGATAGAGGTGGTGCGCCGTGTGGGATTGAAATTTCATGTGCAAGGTTGTGGTTCAATTTTGAAAGGGGGGTCATGAGTTCTAAACGACATGATAAATTTCGGATGTGTAGAGGATGTTCTCAAAGGAAGACTATTCCTTGATTGTGGACTGTGAATATACGTTAAAATTTAGAAAGCTAATGACATGTGTTATAGATAGGTTACTATGGACTATTGGAAGGTTATTTACCTATTTCAGAATGATTCAGATTGACTTGGGGGCCCATTGGTAGGCCTATTAGAGTGTATATTTGATATTGGGCCGGATTTGCCAACTCTTGCGCATCATTTATTGTGGTTATGTCGTCGGGCGGAACAAATGTTATTTGTTCCCTGGTTTGTTCCATATGTTTCTCTCTTATGCTACAACAAATTGTGAGACTACTTGGATTTTCACATGCCTGATTTGATCTCGTTTATGCCTTATGGCGAGATGGTTCTTGGGGTGTTGAATTGTTTATTGTGCCTTGGTTACGATTTTTCTATCTGGGTATGTTGTACTATCTATATCTTCATCGTTATGGTCATGCACTTCGCGTGTTTGCTGTTGATACACATGTGTTTGTTAATTGTGAGCATTATGGTTCAATGGGCAGTCCAAGTGGACATATATGTTTGGATTGGGTCACGTACTGCAATGGAGTTATGTTGGAATATAATTCTTGTGCTTATTTCGTGTGCTTTAATTTTTCCTTGTGATATGGGTTTGTAATATTGTGCTTTGTGGTCATATTTGATGATTTTTTGGGTGGTTCTCTATTTGGCTCACCTTTCATCTCTAGTTATATTCGAGTTATTGCTTGTTGGATACACGGATTGCCTCGTGTGTGACGAGGTGGAATTTGGTGTGGCTTGTCTGTCAGATATCTCGTATTGGGTGAGATAGGTTACTGGACCAGAAATTAGTGCAATCAATTTTGGATAAGGTATGTTGAAGGGAGAATGTTATTAATCAGCTCAGAGTCCAGTAAAGATTCTTGTCGAGCGAGAGAGCTCCATGAATTATTGATATGACAAGTGGTTATGAGTTTCTGCATGTTTATTTCATCATTTGCAGAGTACGAACGTTGGGAACAAGGTTTTATTTGATATAAGGTTTGTTACTTGTACCACATTTAGTAATGAGCAGCTATTGTTGTCGGAAAATATTACTATGAGTATGTTGGTTATGTGGTATATCATGTGATTTTATATTGGAATATGGTTATAGCTTGATGTAACTTTTTTAGACTTATATAGTGTATAAATACGAGATTTAGGTCTTATAATGAATTTCGCATATTGGAGATTGGGTCCTAATATTTATGGACTAAGGTTTAAGAAAGGATCTTCAGTTAGGTTGTGTTGACGGGCTTATATGGATTGAGGTGACATGGGTCACCTATGGGTATGTGTATGGTGAGTTTATACAATGATTTGGTGGCTTTGGAACGATCTTGGCACGTTTGAGGACGAACATATGTTTAAGTGAGGGAAAATGTAACGACCCGACCAGTTGTTTTGAGCTTTAGCATTCCGTTCGGTGGTTTGAGACTTTGAGTAGCTTCATATGATGTATTATAACTTACGTGTATGTACTATTTTAATTTTTGAGTGGCTTGGGATTGATTTGGAAGAATGACTCTCGATTTGGAAGACTTAAGTTTGAAGAGTTGGCCAAGATTTGACTTCTGGGTAAATAGACTCAGAATCGAGTTTTTTTGGTTTCGATAGGTTCGTATGATGATTTTGGACTTGTACATATTTTCAAATCTGATTTTGGAGCTTCCTAAATGAATTAGACACTATTTGTCAAAAGTTGGCAACTTGAAGAAATTAAGAGTTCATAAATTTAACCAAGAGTTGATTTTGATGTTATTGACTCCAATTGGTGTTCTGAGACTTTGGATAGGTCTATATAGTTGAATTGAACTTGTATGCAAAGTTTATAATTAATCTGAAGTTTGTAAGTGTGATTGGACACGCTTTTGAAGAAATGAAGATTTAACAACTTAAGAGAAATTATATTCTGTCACGGCCCCAAATCCTAACCGCTCGTGATGGCGCCTATCATGGAACTAGGCTAGCCAACTACCGTGTGTTCACATTTCCTTTTGAAAATCCCATTTAAGTTTCAAGCAATTGATAAAAATATACAAAAAGTTCTTAATATAATAGGCAAATTTTATATACAGTACTGCCATCCCCAAAACCCGGAGCCAACATGTCATGAGCATCTAGTGAAATAAGCCAAAATAAAGTATTATGATACAAAACTCCGAATCAAAGCTAAATAAAACAGGAAAGGAAAGCAGAGATGCTGCGAACGCTGAACACCTACCTCTATATCCCCACAATCCGGCTCCGCTGCGATATATATATATAAAAGCTAACGCTCCATATCTGCTCCTGAATCTGCACACAACCGCACCAACGACATCGCATGTGCAGAAAGGTGGTCGCAGGCGTGAGAATTGGCCAGTTAAGTGAGTCTCACAGGTGCGCACCCTGGGACCGCAGGTGCAGGTTTGCAGGTGCGGCCAATTGTCCGCATGTGCGAAAATGACTGTGCAGAACAGTATAAAAAAGGACCCATTTGCGAAATTTATTAGTTTTCATCAATTTGCATACGGGAGGAGTCCATTGAAGGTGGTTTTGAGAGAGAATTTCAAAGTTCTTCAGCAAAGGTAAGTTCTTTGGTTGTTAATCCTGTTCCTATGCTATTTTGTTAAGATTAGGCTTGAAAATTTAAGGATCTGGGTAGGAAAAAGTTGGAAAAATGGGAGGAAAGAATTGGGATTTATTTTAAGGTTTTGGAATGGAAATTGTGGTCCGATTTTGGTGTTCTTGGTATGTATAGAATCGTGGGAGGACGAGGTTTCTAATATGTAAATATTATTAAATTCTGAGATGTGGGCCCGGGGCTCGGGTTTGGCCGAATTTTGATATTTTTGATTAAATTGATAATTTTCGATTGGGTTGTGTTCCTTGAGTATATATTAATGATGTTGAACTGGTTTCGACTAGATTCGGAGCAATCGGGAGCCAATTTGAGGGGCAAAGGCATAGCGGACTAGTGTCGCGGCCTGGTAGAGGTAAGTAATGGTCTTAAATCTTGTCCTGGGGGTATGGAACCCCGGACTGCATTATTTCCTCCCTGAATTTTGAATGGCGCACATGTAGGATGACGAATATGTGGCGCGTACTGATTTTTGGATTGGACTAGGTCCTCTCCGCGGAAATTAATGAGTTGCATATTTACTCAAAATCTTATGTTAAATTATGTTCTAAAGATTTGTGAAATATTTGGGTTGTAAGCTGTGTTTGGGGCCTCGTGCCGATCTGTTTAGACCCCTTTGAGGGCGTTTTACTGATGTTATCCTCACTACCTGTTGATGATTTTACTCAACATCATTGTGCATACTGTTTAATTTGAAACTCAACCTGATTTACACTACATGAGCATTAAAATGATGTTTTAGGGTCGAGTACCCCGTTCTATTACTTCGCCCGAGGGGCTTTTCGAGTGGTTCCACCGAGTGTGGCCGAGGGCCAAGAGTGATCGTGTGATGTTGAGTGATATTAGCGCTTGGGCTAAAGGAGCCCCTCCGGAGTCTGTACACACCCCTAGTGAGCGAACCGAGTACGAGATGAGATTTTTCGAGTTGGCTAGGCATGCTTCTGAGATTATCCCTACTGATAAGGAGAGGGTGAGGAGGTTCGTAGATGGTCTTTATTATCAGCTTCGGTTGTTTATGACTCGAGAGGGAGTATCGGGTGCTTCATTCGAGCAGGTTGTTGACATAGCTTGAGATATTGAGTCTACTCGCCGCCAGGAGCGAGAGGAGAGGGAGGACAAGAGGCCTCGTGGGTCGTGCAGTTCCAGTGGTTCTCCCTTCAGGGGATAGTCTCAGCAGGGTAGGGGTCGTCCATTCAGGCCTCCTCAGTCAGGCCTCCCAGCTTATAGTGGTGCATGTTCGGGGCAGGGTCCCCGTGGTTTTCAGTCAGGTCGTACTTCATTTGGTGCCCTCCCAGCTCAAAGTACAGCTCGAGCACCTCCAGTTCAGGGTTCATCTATTCAGGAGCCTTCCAGTGGTTGTGCAGGTGCTAGGGGTTTCTATCAGTCCCCGTCTCCAGCTCCAGGTAGTTGTTTCGAGTGCAGAGAGTTTGGGCATGGGTGGAGGTAGTGTCCCCGTTGTTCCGATGGATCTTCTCAGCAGAGGAGACAACCCTCGACTTCAGCTCCAGTCACTTCACACCTACCCAGGAAGCCAGGGATGGTGGTCAGTCAGCCAGAGGCCGCCCTAGAGGGGGAGGTCAGGCTAGTATGTATGCATTTCCAGCCAGGCCGGATACTATAGCCTCAGATGTCGTGATTGCAGGTATTATTTCAGTCTGTTGCCGTGATTCCTTGGCTTTATTTGACCCTAGTTCCACATATTCCTATGTTTCTTCATATTTTTCCAGTTTTTTGGATGTGCCCCGTGAGTCTCTGGTCACCTCTGTTCATGTGTCGACTCCGGTGGGCGATACTGTTATTATGGACCGCGTGTATCGGTCATGCATGATATCTATTGGGGGTTTGAAAACCCGAGTGGACCTACTGTTACTCAGCATGGTTGATTTTAACGTGATATTGGGCATGGATTGGTTATCTCCGTGCCATGCTGTTCTTGATAGTCACGCTAAGACCGTGACCTTAGCTATGCCAGGGTGTCTGAGGGTTGAGTGGAGAGTATCTTCCGAGTATATGCCTAGCAGGATGATTTCTTACCTGAAGGCTTGACACATGGTTAAAAAGGGGTATTTATCTTATTTGTCCTTTGTGAGGGATGTCGGTGGTGAGACTCCCGCTATTGATTCAGTTCCTGTGGTCCGTGATTTTCCGGATGTGTTTCCTGCAAACCTACCAGGCATGCCACCTGACAGGGATATTGATTTTGGTATTGACCTGGTGCTAGGGACTCAGTCTATTTCTATTCCACCATATTGTATGGCGCTAGCGGAGCTAAAGGAATTGAAGGAGCAACTTCAAGAGCTCCTGGATAAGGGGTTCATTCGGCCTAGTGTGTCACCTTGGGGTGCACCGTGTTGTTCGTTAAGAAGAAGGATGGGTCCATGCGTATGTGTATTGATTATCGGCAGTTGAATAGGGTTACGGTGAAGAACCGGTATCCCTTGCCCCGTATTGATGATTTTTTTGACCAGCTTCAGGGAGGCAGAGTATTTTCCAAGATTGATTTGAGATCTGGGTACCATCAGTTGAGGATTCGAGATTCTGATATCCCGAAGACTTCTTTCAGGATCAGGTATGGTCATTATGAGTTCTTGGTTATGTCGTTTGGGCTGACCAATGCCCCAGCTGCGTTCATGCAATTGATGAATAGTGTGTTTCAGCCTTATCTTGATTCCTTCGTCATTGTGTTCATTGATGACATTCTGGTTTATTCTCGTAGCCAGGAAGAGCATGCTCATCATTTGAGAGTTGTGTTACAGAGATTGAGGGGGGAGAAGTTTTATGCGAAATTCTCCAAGTGTGAGTTTTGGCTAGTCTCGGTAGCTTTCTTGGGCACGTTGTGTCCAGTGAGGAGATTCAGGTTGATCCAAAGAAGATAGAGGCGATGCATAGTTGGCCCAGACCATCCTCAGCTACAGAGATTAGGAGTTTCCTTGGTTTGGCGGGATATTATCGTCGCTTTGTGGAGAGATTCTCTTCGATAGCTTCGCGTTTGACCAGATTGACCCAGAAGGGTGCTCTATTCAGATGGTCTGATGAGTGTGAGGAGAGCTTTTAGAAGGTCAAATCAGCATTGACTACAGCTCCAGTACTAGTTTTGCCTGCTGGTTCGGGTTCTTACACAGTTTATTGTGATGCTTCCAGAGTTGGCTTGGGAGCGGTATTGATGCGGGACGGTAGGGTGATTGACTCCGCGTCCAGACAGTTGAAGGTGCACGACAAGAATTATCCAGTGCACGATCTTGAGTTAGCTGCCATTGTTCACGCCTTGAAGATTTGGCGGCACTATCTGTATGGAGTGCAGTGTGAGATTTTCACTGATCATCGCATATTCGGTCTGAGAATTGATTCTTTGTTGTGATATTTTGTGGGTGTTTTGAGCCTTGGGATAAGTTTGGATAATGTATTCGTACTTTTTGGTATGATTAGATGGAGTCCTGAGGGGCTCAGGTGTGTTTTGGATCATTGGTTGAGAGACTCGTTAAGTTAAGGATTAAGATTTTTACCACGGTCAAAATCAGGTCAATATGGCCTCTTTTTGGTATTTTGAGTATCCGAACAGGTTAGAAGCATGTTTTATAACTAAAATCCACATATGGCTTGTGTTCGGGAGGTCCCGAATGAGTTTTGGGTGCTAAAACGAAGTTTTCCATTGCTGATTTTTCTGGTTTAAACAATTTCGAAAGTACTTTCTTTCTCTGAAATTTTCAGGCTACATTTAAAACTTCAAAACACCATATCTCCCTCATTTAAGGCCAAATTGGGTGATTCAAATGTCTATCTTTGTTGTAATCTCGTTTGAATCACGCTGGTCTTATCTAATGTGAGTTTCGTAATCATCTAAGATCTAATTCGGGATGGGACAACTGCTGCGTGTTTACTTTTTTTCCTAGAATTTAGCTATTTTTTCTCACAAGGTTTTGGAGATTGGGAAGAGGCGATTTTTGAGGGAGTTCTCGATTAATTCATTAGGGTAAATAAATCTCACTGGAATTTATGATTATAACTTGAATACATCAATGATTTTGGCCTTAAATCAAGGGATACTAAAGAAAAAATAGGGTTTTGGTTTGAAAGATAAGAAAGTGCATTTTGGGGGGTTTTGACAAAACTTTTCTAAAATTAATAAATGGGTTTTGAGCACAGATTCAGAGTCGGATATGGATACAACTAGTATTGTTGGTCTCATATTAGAATGGGTTGTTGGAATTTGTGGGTTTTGTCGAATTTTGGGGTGCGGGCATAAGTCGACATTTTGGTTGGCTTTCAGTTCATTTTGCGTATTTGATTAAAGGTTTGACCTTTACCATTTGGGTTTGATTCCTATGGAATTATTTGATATTATTGAGTTTCTTTTGGCTAGATTCGAGCCGTTTAGAGGTCGATTCAGGTGGGAAGGTTTTTTTAGACTATTAATTTGTCTCTTTTGAGGTATGTGTCTTGTCCAGCTTTGTTGTGAGAATTTTTCCTAATAAAATAATATTATTTTATACATGCGGGGGTGATGAATATATGAGATGACGAGTGTATGTGCATGTGTGTAACGACTCGACCGGTCGTTTCATGTATTGTCACCTAGTTCCCCTATTTATTGCTCACCTATGTGCATTTGTGGTTTTATGACTTGCTGGATGGTTGGTTTAGTTTCGGGAATGTTGTGGAGTGAATTGGAGTACTTAGTCACAATGTTGAAGGCTTGGGTTGGAAGAGTTGACCAGGGTTGATATTTGTGTAGACAACTCTGGAATAGAGTTTTGATGGTTCCAATTGTGGTGATTTTGGACTTACGCGTGTGTCTGGATATTGATTTGGAGGTCCATAGGTTGTTTTGAGTCTTTTTGGCGAAAGTTGAAGGTTTGGAAGGTTGAGATATTTGACCGAGAATTGACTTTGTTGATATTGGATTCGAATTTTGGTTCCCGGAGTTGGAATAAGTCTGTTGTGTCATTTGGGACTAGTCTGCAACATTCGAGGTCATTCGGAGTTGGTTTGATATGGTTCGACGTTCGTTTTAGAAGTTGAAAGTTCAGCAGCTTCATTAGGCTTGAATTGGGGTGCTATTCGTGGTTTTGGTGTTGTTTGATGTGATTTGAGGCTTCGAGTAAGTTCGTATTGTGTTTTGGGGCTGGTTGGTGCAATTGGTGGGGGTATGGGGGGCCTCGGGTATGTTCTTGATGGGTTTCAAACCATTTTCTTCTTTGTTGGAGTGTTGTTTCTGAGGTTCTAGTTTCCTTCTTCGTGATCACGAAGAGCATGTCATGATCGTGGAAGGCATTTTGCTGGCAGGGGAAATTTGTTCATCATGTTCGTGAAGCTTTGAGAGGTTCAGGCCAGCGCGATCGCGAGTAAGGTCACGCATCCACACAAAAGAGATGTTCAGCTGGGGCATCAGGCTTTAAGCTTACTTGATCGCGTAGAAGAACCTGCATTCGCGAAGTGGAAGGAATGGTAAGCATCGTATTTGCAACTGAGTCCTCCCTTTCGCGTAGGCTATTTTGAGGGAAGTGATTATTTGTTCTTCGCGATCGCGACGTATAATACCTAGGAAGACTATATAGTACTCTATTTCGAGGGCTTGGTTCAGTTTAACATATTTTGAGTTGTAGAGCTCGGTTTTGGGCAATTTTGTAAGGGATATTCACGATTTGGATCCGGGTAAGTATTTTTTACTTGGATTTGTCCATTATTCATGATTCCATGTGTGTAATATAGCAGAATTGTGTTTTGAGGCTCCCGAAAGCCTTCGTTAATCTGACCTCGATATGCGTGCGTAGCCCGGGCGTGTAGCCAGGAAGCTTTTATGTGAAAATTTGATGAAGAGTTGATTTCATAATGATTAATTGATTAAAGTTGACTTTGGTCAACATTTGGGCAATTTTGTAAGGGATTTTCACGATTTGGATCGGGGTAAGTATTTTTGACTTGAATTTGTCCATTATTCATTATTCCATGTGATGACCCAAAAGGTCATCTTGTGTAATTTAGCAGAACTGTGTTTCGAGGCCCTAAAATCCTTCGTTAATCTCACCTTGATATGCGTGCATAGCCTAGGCGTGTAGCCGAGAAGCTTTTATGTGAAAAGTTGATTTCATAATGATTTATTGATTAAAGTTGACTTTGGTCAACATTTCTGGTAAACAGACCCCGGACCCGTGATTTGACGGTCCCGGAGTGTCCGTAGAAAAATATGGGACTTGGGCGTATGCCCGGAATCGAATTCCGAGGTCCCAAGCCCGAGAAATGAACTTTTAAAGAAAATAGTTTTCTGAAAATAATAACGACTTTTGAAAATGATAATTAATGTAAAAATCGTGTTGATGGGCCCGTATTATGGTTCCGGAGCCCGGAACAGGTTGAATATGTGTTATGTGAGTTATCTGTGAAATTTGGTGTAAAACGGACTTGAAATGTCGAGTTTCGGTTCAAAATCGGAAAAATTAAGCCTTATGAAGTTTTGAGAAAATTCTAGGAGATTTAAGGTTTAATTCCTTGTTTTTGAGGATATTTTTGTGATTTAAATGCTTGAATAAGCCTGTAGGATGATTTGGGAGTCGTGTGTGTTTTTGGTTTGGAGACTCGAGGGCTCGGGTGAGTTTCGGGTAGTTAACGGGGTGTATAAAGTAGAAAAATCTGGTGTTTTTGATGTTCTGCTAGTGTTTGGTGTAACACCCTTCACGAACGCGGCCAAGGGCCTGCGAACGCGAAGGGTAATCATCTTGGCCTGGGTTTTTACTCTACGCGAACGCATAGAGGGAGACGCAAACGCGGAGCACTGGACAGTGCTTCTACGCGAACGCGTAGTGTTAGTATGGGGGGGGGGGGCTGGGTAGGTTGTTCTTCGCGAACGCGGCCCTAGGCTCGCGAACGCATAGGTCAAGACTGCCAACCCTTCGCGAATGCTGCCATGGGCTCGCGAACGCGAAGGGTAATTTTTGCCCAGTGATTTTTGAATCTTAAAAACATAATGCATTCGGAATTTCCTCATTTCCATCACTCTCTTCTTCCTCAAACCCCCATTGACGACCTCCAAGATAATTCTCCTCCATAACCACTTGGGTAAGTGACTTCAACTCCAATTTCTTCCATTTTTCCTTCATCAACACTAGAATCTAGGCCTAGAATCCTAAAAACAAAGTAGAAATTAGGGGATTTGGGTAGAGTTAGGGATTATGGGACTTTAGGGAATTCAACCTCAATTTGAGGTCGGATTTTAACACAAATCATATATTTGAACTCGTGGGGATATGGGTGATCGGGTTTTGGTTCGAGCCTCGTGTTTGGACCAAGCGGGCCCGGGGTCGAATTTTGGTATTTTTGGAAGAATGCTTGGAAATGGGTAATTAGGCTACGGAATTGATTTATTGAGTCATTATTGATATACTTGAGTTAATTATGTCTAGATAATACCATTCCGGAGTTGAATTCTAAAGGAAAGGCGGTGTTAGAGGATTGATTGCTATATTTTGGATCCGAGGTAAGTGTCTTGCCTAACTTTGATGAGGGAATAGGTATCGCATGCTATGTTCTAAGTGTTTATCATGCCCAATGCATAGGTGAGGTGACGAGCACCTATGCATTGTGTGTCAATCATGCATGTGAGTCCATTTTTGATGAATTCTTGTCCTTACTTCCATATCCTTGTATTATGAATTTATCTCTACTTGGAAGTTGATTGTTGTTGAAAATCCTCGTTGATGAACTCGTGATGTAATGGTGCTATTGATGACCCAACTGTAAAAGATATACTTGAAAAGGTTGGTTATAGCTGAGACCCTTGCCAGACAATTTGTTGTGATAATGACTGATATTTTCCCCTTGCCGGGTGATCATGATTTGTGATCCCACTATGCTGCATTCCTTGCCATTTTGATAATTGTCATTGCATTGGTGAGGAACAGTGTAAATCATGAAGGGTGATTCCATGCCATGATTTACATTGATTATATCATGCACTGCATAGTGAGGAAAAGAGTAAAATCACGAAGGGTGTTGTCGTGCCATGATTAACATCGATTACATCATACATTGCATAGTGAGGAAGAGAGTAAAAGCACGAAGGGTGATGCCGTGCCATGATTTAAAAGCACGAAGGTTGATGTCGTGCCATGATTACATTACCATACATGATACATTGCATCGTTAGAAAGAGAGTAAAAGCATGAAGGGTGATGCCGTACATTTCTAGCATTATGTTTGTTTCATTAGCATGTCTCTGATAAATTGCCTTCTTGTCTGTTCCTATGTGCTTAATTAACTGCTCTATTTCACCTGCTATCCCATTGTCTGTTCCCGTATTCCCCTACGTAATTGTTCATCTCTTGCCTTGTTGTTCCACGATATATGTTGTAGAATATGACAGGTTAACGTTTGTTGTCAAGTCTAGCCTCGTCACTACTTCGGCCGAGGTTAGGCTCGGCACTTACTCAGTACATGGGGTCGGTTGTCCTGATGCTACACTGCACATCTTATTGTTGTGCAGATCCCGCACCCGGACCCAGTTGACAGCATTGAGGGAGTCTCCTTCAGTTCACCTTAGAGGATTCAAGGTATACCCGCTGGCGTTCGTGGGCCTTGGCGTCTCTCCTATCCCTAGTTCTTCACTTCTGTCTTGTTTTCTTCTAGTTTTTCGGAGACAGTCATGTATTTCTTTTCAGACTTTGTATTTATCATTCCTATAGACCGTTCGTGAGTTTGTGACTCCAGGTTTTGGGAGATTATTGCGACGTTGTATTATGTTGTCTTTACTTAGCTTTAAACCTTATTTATTTCCGTTGTTAAGTTGTGAACTATTTTTAGCTTATTCTGTTAATTCGATGTTATCATGTTAGTTTAACTGTACACGTTGGCTTGTCTAGCGGGTTTAACGTTAGACGCCATCACGGCCCGATGGTGGGATTTCGGGGCGTGACATTCCATCTTTGTTTCTATCATTTAATTGGACAAATTGGGGATTTTAGTAAAAACATTCCTAAAGTACAAATTAAGGATTTGAAGGTCGATTTGAAGTCGGAACTGGATGAAATTAGTATGGTTGGACTTGTAAATGAATGAATATTCGAAATTTGTGAGTTTGGTCAGGTTTTGAGGCGCGGACCCCAGGGTTGACTTTTTGGGTTCATTTCTTCATTTTGGTTCAAAAGATCTTAGATTTATCATTTTTATTCGATTCCTATAACTTTTATTGATTATATTAAGTTAATTTGGCTAGATTTGGGTCTTCCAAAGGTTGATACACGCGGGAAGGGCTTGTTAGAGAAGTGAGTTAGCTTGCTTGAGGTAAGTATCTTTCCTAAACTTGGTTGAGGCACTAGTTGCTGAATTATTTGTGATAGCTACGTGGTATGAGTGGCGCATATGTGTGGGGTTGAGCCCACATGCGTGCACCGGATTACTATTTTCATGCTCGGGGTAGTGCTTAGGTTATGACATGCCTTGAATGGATTGCTAAGCTTCTAGGTTTGATGTTTCTCCCATTTGTACCCCTCTATGAGTTATTTGTACCACATTTGAGATTTTGTTGAGGTTATTCTCCCAATTGAACCTGATAAACTACTATTTCATAATGAAATTTTCTGTTCTAGCTATGATAGCACAAATTGCACATGCCAACACCATATCGTGCTATTTATACGAGTGCAGGAGTATGAAACTTGATAATCATCGATCATGTACATGTATTCTCGTATATTTTCTTTCTGTGTGTTATGAGCTAGACTGGTAACCTATAACCACGCCAGACGGATTTGATTATTGGCACGTGAGTTATCCATGCGGATCCAGATATTTATATAATTAACACGTGAGTTGTCTGTGCAACACGTGAGTTGTCCATGTAGCATGTGGATATGGATCCATCCCCCTATGTTCACCCTCTCATGTTTCTCTCTTGATTGTGTACATGGGGATTTGAGAAAACCGATCAGTGGCTTAGTAAGGATATGGAATTTCTGAGGAAAATCTGGCCAGTGTCTACTTGGATTTTGCATTTCATATTTACTTGCAATTTACGTGGTTACTTACTTGATTCATTTTCATAGCATCCTTATATGTCGTATCATGTACTGAGCAGAGTACTTGAGTAATTGTACACACACACACACACACACACACACACAGAGTTCATTTCAGTGCTTTATACTTGATCTCATTATCGTTCTGTACTGGTTGAATTTATGAAAATTTACAGGTTATAGCAAGTATTATTTATAATTCTTGCTTCTTTTACCTCGCTAAGGTTAGTTATGATACTTACTGAGTACATTTGGTCGGTTATACTCATGCTACACTCTGCACTTAATTGTGCAAATCCAGGTGTCTAGGCCAGTCATCAGTAGTAGAGTTGCTTGTTGAGCTGAGTATCAAAAAACGAGGTAGAGCTGCATTCTCCTCCGCAGTCTTTGCGTATCTTTTCTTATGTATTGTTGCCTTTATCAGAAAATATCACATTTGTTCATTTCAAACTTTTATTTCCGTATTAGAGCTCATGACTTTGTGTTTATCAGTGCTGGGGGATTTTTCATGTATTAGCACTATTTTGTTACATTGAGGTTTCAGACTTATGCTATTTCTGTAAATTCTGCTATTTTAGTTCTTTATTGTTATGTCCGGCTTGCCTAGCAAGTGTCTTACGTGTCATCCTGACGGGTTGAGATTTTGGATCATGACAATGTGCCATGGTTATCCATTCTTGGGGTAGATTATATTATTCTTTGTGTCTTGTTGAATCTTGTGATTTTTTTGCCTCATGTTTTACTTGATTTCTATAATAATATGAGCACAAATATCAATGCTAGAGACAATGCTTCAGCTTATTACAACTTGATTAAATATGATGGACTTAATTCGATCATAAATATACCTAATTCACGAATACATGTCTATGTACTTTATTCTTGAGATACTTGGGTTCCATATTTATATGTTGAAGATTATGTTTGAGCTTTGATGAGAAACTTGAATTATGGGGTTCTTTATGTTTATTGATTTGTTTATTTGTGTAAAAGTTGTGATTGTCGTTCACTTGGTGTATTTTTCTTAATCACCCTTCTTGATGTTATCCATACTTCCTACCTTGCTTGTTGTTGATGTATACATGCTTGGTGAGGAAGAGTGAATTGCACAAAGGGTGTTTCTGTGCTTGTGAGGAAGAGTGATTTATGCATGAAAGGGTGTGTTTACCCTAAAATTGGGATAACAATTAAACTTATATTGTGGTTTTAAGGTGATTTCACTCAACGCCAATCGATAAATATAAAGATAAATGACATAATTAAATTGTAAGTAAAGCAAATCGGTGTTCGAACAGAACTTCGGCCCTCGAGTCGAAGTACTCTCGAACTGATAAGTGTAAGAACAGTGAAAAATAGAGTGAACTGATGAACAATAATGTAAGCAAGAAAGAAAGAATTGCATTGCTTTTTTCTGTGAATAATGATGCCTTACAAATGATTAAAACTCCCCTTTATACAGCAGAGGAATTCTACTCATGGTATAATTCTAATTACATAAGGAAATCGCGTAAGTACCTAATTAACCTCTTCTGATTTGATCTGTTACGAGATTTATGCCGTGATCCTCGACCAGTAATGGATATCTCGCTCTTCCGTTATTATGACATCTTCAATATCACCCCATGCCTATCTATTTTGGCTTCAACTATTACCAACCTCGATCTCGAAAGATACTTCAATATCGAACTCGATGCCTCAGCTTTGTGTGATTTAATCAAAGTCGACCTTCGATGCAACATTCTGATCTCGATCAAATAATAAAATTGGGTGGCCCCGATTTCAACCGTATACAGGGTGTTTCTGTGCTTCTTAATATTATCGTTATCATTTCTCGAAGGGTGTTTATGTGCTTCTTGATATTATCATTATCATTGCATGAAGGGTATTTCCGTGCTTGTTTTTATATTATTATGTGAGGATGAGAGTAGAAGTATGAACGGTGATGCCGTGCAATTACTTTTATTTTATTATGTGAGGATGAGAGTAAACGCATCGAAGAGTGATGTCGTGCAATTAGTTTTACATTATAATATGAGGACGAGAATTCATGGCACGAAGGGTGTTTCCATACAAGCGAGGATGAGAGACATGCATTCTATTGTGTTATATTCCCTAATACATACATTTATGCCTTTATCCTGAGTTGATATTGTTGCACTTATGCTTTCTATGATGTTTGTTGTTGTTACGTCTTTGACTTCTACCTTATTTGTTATTGTTCTATCCATGCCTTATATCTGGTTATTATTATTACATTCATGTTTTCTTTCTTGTTTGTTATATTTACATCTATGTCTTTGCTCATTTGTCATTGTTTAATCTAAACCTTCTACCTTGTTAATTATTGCAATCTCTGTTCTCCCACCTTATTTGCCATTGTTACTTTTGTGCCTCCTACCTTGTCTGTTACCATTATCCATATGCTTCTGCCTTATTCGTTATTGTTATCTGTGTACCTTCTACTTTGTTGTTATTATTATTGTTATTGTCATTCCTTCTACTTGGTTGGTACTGTTATAAATATGCTTGGTGAGGATGAGATAAATGCATGAAGGGTGTTGTCGTGCCATGTGATTCGACATACATGCATACTCTTGGTGAGAATGAGATAAATACACGAAGGGTGTTGTCGTGCTATTTGATTTTATGTCTTGAACACATTTCCCTTATTGTGAATTCGTGGGTTAGCTATATTGTTAGTGATTATTGCCTTAACCTCTCTACTTGAACTGTTAAGAATAGGGTTGGTTTTGATATTGAGTAACTTGATCATTATTCCTTTTAATTAATCTTTTCATTATCTCTCGTATTTGTTCTTGCTATCTGCGTTGTTATTTTCAATTGTTCTCTATGCTTCAATTTAACTGCAAAAGTTATATTAGTAAGTATCTTTTGACTTAAAAACCTCGCCACTAATTCACTAAGTTTAGTCAAGATACTTACCGTGTACATGGGATCGGTCGTACTCATACGACACTTCTGCACCTTGCGTGCAAGATATTCAACAATGAGCGGCTGAGGAGTATGTGGGCCTAGCATTAAAGACGTACCAACACTCTAGATACAAGATACCGTTTGTTCGTGGTAGTTTAGAATTTCTATTTTTGTTTATGTATATTCCAAACAGATGATGTACTTTTTTTCAAATTGTAGTTGTACTCTTATTCTTAATAGCTCGTGACTTATACTACCAGTCCGTGGGATGGTCGAATTGAACTCTTTTAGCTATTTAGATCATTATCTCTATTGGTTTCTATTTATATAAGTGACTTATATTGTTGGGCTTACCTAGCTGGTTGAGTTAGGTGCCATCACGACTGAGTGTAGTTTTGGGTCGTGACACCTATGAACCTTTACCCTTCAAATTTTCAACTTTTTCCAATTAGAGCCAAATCAATCTAGGAACCCCTAAATCCAAATCCGTACATACGCATAAGTCCAAAAATACCATATGAACCTATTCGAACAAAAAAAACATGAATCCAAGGTCGTTTATAATAAAGTCAAAATCTAGGTCAACTCTAATAACTTAAGCTTTCAACCATTGAACTAAGTTTTCCAACTCATTCCAAGACTTTCCCGAAACCAAACCAACTATCCCCGCAAGTCACAAAACAAAAAACATATATACAAGAAGCATCAAACAGGGAATGAGGCTGAAATACACAAAACGACCGCCGGATCGTTACATTCTCTTCATCTTAAACAAACGTTCATCCTCGAACGGGTTTAAAATCATACTTGGGATCTAAAAAAGGTGAAGATATCTGCTCCACATATCATGCTCGGTTTCCTAAGTTGTCTCCTCAATTGGTTGACCTCTCCACTCAACTTTCATCAATGAAATATTCTTCGAACTCAGATTTCAAACCTGCCTATCAAAAATGGCCATCGTCTCCTAATCATAAGTCAAAGACTTGTCCAATTGCACCAAGCGGAAATCCAACACATGTGATGAATCCTCATAGTACTTCCGAAGCATGGAAAGATGAAACACCGGATGGACTTCCAATAAGCTGGGTGACAAAGCAAATATGTAGGCCACCTCTCCCACTCCCTCCAGCACCTTAGGTGGGCCAATATACCAACGGCTAAACTTGCTCTTCTTCCCAAACCTCATCTTCATAGGCGACACTAGGAGAAGAACCTTCTCACCCTCCATAAAAGCAACATCTGAACCTTCCTATCAGGATAACTCTTCCTCCTAGACTGTGGTATACGAAGATGCTCCTAAATCAATTTCATCTTCTACAAATTTGTGCCCAATAACCTAGATTCACCATGCCCAAACCAACTAGCCAGAGAACGACATCGCCTCCCATATAATTCCTCATACAGAGCCATCTGGATACTTGGCTGATAGTTGATGTTTTAGGGAAACATTGGAAGAAACTGATCCCACTGGCCTCAAAAATCTTTGACACGGACCCTAAACATATCCTCCAAAAATTTGAATGGTTTGCTCGGACTGCCTATCCATCTGAGGTTGAGCTGCGGTGGTCAAGTCAACTTGCATGCCCAACTCATGCTGAACTGCTCTCCAGAATGTGAAGTAAACTGAGTGCCGCTACACGAGATTATAGAAAAGGTAAACCATCCAAGTGAAAAATATCTTGAATTTAGATCTTAGCTAACTGCTCTGAAGTGTGGGAAGTCACGATTAGAATGAAATGTGCAAACTTGGTCAGTCTATCCACATTGACCCAAACTACGTCAAATCTCCTCAATGTTTGTGGAAAACCTACCACAAAGTCTATAGTGATACGTCCCACTTCCACTATGGTATGTCAATCTTCTGAAGCAAACCACCAGGTCTCTGATGCTCATACTTGATATGCTGACAATTCAGACACCGAGCAACATATCCAACAATGTCTTTCTTCATCCTACGCCACCAAAAATGCTACTTCAAATCATGTTACATCTTCACAGCACCCGGATGAATAGAATACTGTGAACTATGAGTCTTCTCAAGAATAAACTCTCTCAACCCATACATATTAATAACACAAATCCTCCCCTGAAGCGACAACACACCATCATCACCAATAGTCACCTCCTTAGAACCACCTCGTTGCACCGTGTCCTTAAGGACAAGCAAGTGGGATCGTCATACTGACAAGCCTTAATGCTCTCAAAAAAAGATGACTGAGAAATAATACAAACAAAGACTCAGCTAGGATCCTATATATACAATCTAACCAATAAATTGGCCAAAGCCTGAACATCCACAGCTAAAGGCCTCTTCACAGTTGTACTAAATGCTAATCTTCCCATACTCTCTGCCTTTTCACTCAAGGCGTATGCCACCACATTGGCCTTCCCTAGAAGATAAAAGAATTATGATATCATAGTCCTTTAATACCTCCAACCACCTCTACTACCTCAAGTTCAAATCATTGTATTTAAACAGACGCTAGAGACTCCGATGATCCATATACACCTCACAAGACATGCCATAAAAGTAATATCTCCAAATCTGGAGTGCGTGTACAATAGCTACTGACTCCAAATCAAGCACTAGATAGTTTTTCTTATGGGGCTTCAACTGGCGCGAAGCATAGACAACCACCCTACCATCCTGTACCAATACACACCCAATGCCAACCCACGAAGTATCACAATAAACTGAATATGACCCCGATCCTAAAATCAAAACAAACACTAGAGTTGTAGTCAAAGCTATATTGAGCTACTGAAAGCTCTTCTCACCCTCATCTGACCACCTGAATGGAGTTCTGAGTCAACTTTGTCAATGGGGCAGCAATAGATGAAATCCCTTTACAAAACTACGGTAGTAACTAGCCAAACCCAAAAAGCTCCTAAACTCTGTAGCGGTACAAGGTGTGGGCCAACTCTGAACCGTTTCAATCTTCTTCGGGTCCATTTTGATCCTATCACTAGATACCACATGACCCAAGAATCACTGCAAGAAAATAGGCCTTTAGCGAGAAAAAATCTGGTTGTTTAAAGTCCAATTCTGGTCGTTAAAAGTTATTAATGACCGGAAAAAATTCGGTCATTAAAAGCTCTGACATTAAAAGTTAACGACCGGTTTACAATCTGGTCGTTAAAGGTTCTTTAGTGACGGCATAATATTCAGTCGTTATACATGCCTTTTAGCGACAGGATTTTCCCCTCGCTAATTTGTTATCCGGTCGTTAAAAGTCTTTAACGACAACAATTAATTAAGGCAATTCAAGTGCTTTTAGCGATCGATATTCCCTTCGTTAACTGTATAATTACTTTTAACAGTCAAAATTTCCTTTGTTAATGGTTATTTATCTGTTTGAGAAACTTGTCGTTAAAGAATTCTAATGACCGAATTTTTCTTTGCTAATATGAAAATATAATAAATATAATTACGAAAATTTAAATTACATACATAGTAATAATTATTTATATGCTTTCATACACGGTCAACAACATTTGAAAAGAAACCAAATACTTAATATCTTGTTAATACAAAGAACTAAAGTATCATATTTACGAGAAATCAATCCAAATTGTAAGACATCATTTTAACAATTCCTTATAAAAAAATTAAAATTGCAGCATATGTGTACATAACACAGTGTTTTTAAACCATCTTTGACAAACCAAAAATATCTTGTACTTCAACTTGCTCTCCACTTTTTTGAAGGATAGATTCTTTGGACTTCAAATTTTTTATCTGTTAAAATAACACATTTATGCAGGTTTAATAACAAAAATCAAACAACTAATTAAAGGAGAAAGATCAGATACATTAAAGGCTACAATGATCAGATACATTAAAGGCTACACTAATGGCCAGATAGAAGAAGTTTATGAGAACAAATAAAAAGCCATAATGTGTATAGCATTAAAAAAATTCAACCTACTAAGAAAACCAGTATGAATATAATTTAAAATACATAATAATATATTACTTTCCACATATTTAATTAATATTACATAATTACTATTCGTTTAACAATTAAAAGAAGACATTCTACTCGAGGAGATTCCATTCAAGTAATGGACAAAGAGATCGGCTTGATGGAGAAATCGAAAAGCATATTGACACAAGTTAATTTGTACACTAATCAACAAAGGTATATCCATCAAGTAGCACATGGCTCGGAAATGAAAACAATAGGAAACTACAAATATATCAAAAGTAATTAATCATTTCACTATTACTTCCAATCCGAGAAAAGATAAGAGAATGGCAGAGGTCATATGATGGCTACAATGTCTGGTAAAGAGACAGCAGATGATCATTCTGCTTTGGAACTTCCACTTGGCTTTGTATGTTACTATAGTTCTGGAGAGATAAGATTGATGATAAGAGGTTTCAACCTGTAGGCCATAATAGTTTATGTAAGTTTGTAATCTTCGACATGTATAAGCTTATATTGAGGAAAGCTATGGAACCGAAAGGTCTTGGTTTGGATGATGAAAGTGGACTTGATAAATACTGTAATGTTTATGATGTTATTTCCTACTGTTGGATAAACCATCTTTGTGCTCTAAGTATCAATTGCTAAGAGATGGTTAGTATACTTGAGTCTCTGTATTTATTGGGGTTTATTTTTAGTAATTTAGATTGTCGGAGCAATTCACATGTGATGTATGAATTTACATTGCACGAAGCGCGAGAAGTTGCACTAGTTTTTAGTACTTTTAGAGAAAGTGAACAAGGCAGCTGCTTATTAAGCAAATATCCCTTAGCTTTCTAGACTTGCCGATAACAGGAAAAGATTGTAACTTACCCATGTACATAATATTTGAAATTTCATTCTTGCTTAAATTCATTTGACTATGTTTTTGTTTATTCATAAACCTTAATAACATAAAGAAAAAACTCACACGAGCATCGCAATATTTTCGTCGTAGAGTAAAATAGGATTTTTAATCTACTAACCTGTTAAATGATTCAATCTATTTATCACTTGAAGATGATGATGAAGGTTGATCAAACACTATCTTTGCAAGGTATGCGTATTTACTCTCTAACTCATCATATTTACTCTCTCGTCCTTCCACACGTTAGTGATTTATTTTCTTTTTCAGTAGCATTCAACTTTTTCAACAATGCAGCTTTAGAGGAGTTACCACCTTTCAACTCCTTAGCGGTTATCCCACCACCAAATCCAACTACATGACTCTTTCGTTGAGGTCCGAAGCACCTTTCTACAACCTCAATGTTTGTAAGAGACGATTCAGATTGCACCAATTCTTTGATTTTATCCTATAAAATAAAAAATAATTTAACTAAAATAATACAATACAGTAAATAAATAATATAAATTGAATCAATAAACATACATATTTCTCATTAGTTTCATGTTCGACAAGCTTGTTGTTCTTCTTACGAGTCTCAAAAAAATAGATGCCACATCCGGTGGATTACCATATTTACCTCCCTTCACATTCAAATAAACAAGTCAAAGAAATCATTGTAACAAAGATGAGGTTTCTTAATAGAATTATAAGATTTACTCACCAATTCATAAATGAACTCCCTAATTGGCTTACTACTCGTACGATGAGGCATACTCAACTTAGACCTATTGACCGAGTTTCTTGCACTTTTATCCTAAATTAACAACACACTGCCAAATTCTGGCCAGCCGCTTAATATAACACGATGTTAATAATAGCTAGAAAATCTTTCCTTAAACTTTTCAGTAAAAAAATGCTCCTTGACCAGTCATTCCCAATCACTCTTGTTTTTTTTTGAGCAAACAGGAAATATATATATTAATAACTAAGTAACGTCAATTACATTTGGTTCAGAGACCATGTCCCGAAGGACACACTTGTGACCCAAGCTTGCTAAAAGTTTGCAAGCTTCAAAAGAAAGGAGTTTTTTCTCCATAGCATAACCTTTAGTTTCTTTTTCAAAAATGCATACTACATCATGAGGAGGGCTAGCAAAAACTTTCTTTCTGCCCTTGTATTTTCCAGTGCTACCATCCACCCAAGCATCTCTACTTCCTTATTTGCTACCTCTTCTTGATAGTTCATGAGTTGTCCTATTCCCGTGCCTGAAGATGTGCCGCAGGATAACCTTCTTCTGGTGCATTAAGTACCTGCAGTCATTTATAAATATTTTAAACAAATTACTACCTTCATGCATGGCCTGGACTACCTCCGTGCAGTCTGTCTCTATTTCGAGGGGAAATAGATTCCATTATTTTGTTAATCTGAGTCCTTCTCGTAGGGCTTTCATTTCAGCCGCTATTGAGCCATTTGCATATGCCATTTTGGTAAAGCCAACAATCCAGTTACCATGGGCATCTGTGATAACACCACCTAGGTCACAATCTTGGTTATGACTTTTAAAACTAGCATCTATGTTAAGTTTGAACCAACCCTTTGGGGGTTTGTCCCATTTGATATTGATGAGTAATTGTTTAGGGTATATTGTATTCTTCCCAGTGAGATGTTTAAATTCAAGAGCTTTTTGCCAGGCTAGAGATTCATTGATGGAGTTGGTGGTATTATTATGATTGTTGTTGTTTCTATTAATCCAAATTTGCCATATGATGAAAGGGAAAAGATTGATCCAGTGTAGAGACGAATTGATCATAGGATAATTTAGATTTTTTATTTGGGGGAGTCAGTGTTTATTATTAGAGAAGTATTTATTTCTCAGATCAGTACATTCCCACAATTTTTGGACGGCTAGGCACTCAATGAAGATATGTTTAATAGATTATTCAATAGGGCATTTGCATAGAGGGCAATAAGGGTCTATATTGAGGCCAATTTTTGAGAGGTACTTTCTACAAGGGATGCGTTCATGGAGGCATTTCCATAGAAAATATTTAATTTTGTTAGGGCATTCAAGTTTCCATATCCAGTCAAATCTATGCCATTCTTAATAGTGGATTCAAGAAGTGTGTAACATGATTTAGTAGTAAAAATTCCTCTCATATTTAGAGACCAAATAGGAATATCATTATAAGGACCTCTAAGACTAAATTTTTTGTTTTCTATATTAATTTGGAGCTGGGTAGAGATTTCAAAGGATAGCCCGTCCATATTCCAGTTGCTACCATCGTAGATATCCCTAATTTTTGTTATAAGGTCTTTCTTGGAAAGGGGACCTATTAACAAACTTCTAAGATTAATCGAGTGGGTAATCTAGTTAGTATCCCATATATTAAGATTGGATTGGAGATGAGGGGACCAAGTAATGCCCTTAGAACAGATTTACCAACCCTTGAAAATGCTTTTCCAAACAAAAGAAGTAGTTGATTTTGCTTTACTAGTACCATAGTAGGAAATAATCAATTTGGCCCATGGAGTTGTGATTTTTGTAAGAAGACGCCAACTTAAGCTAGCTAAAGTGAAAAGATTTTTATTTTTGGCATTATGAATACCTAGGCCACCATTTTGCTTCGGTTGGCATATTGTTGGCCAACTTACAAGGTGAATCTTTCTTTTTTCCGTATAGCTACCCCAAATGAAGTCCCTTTGAATTTTATCAATCTCTTTAAGTGTTTGTTTAGGAAGGAAGGTGTATTACATGTAGTGGTTAGGAATATAATTTAAGCACGAAGTTGGGAGAGTAGCTCTTCCTGCTAAATTAAAGAAATTTAATTTCCAGGAAGCTAATTTATTTCGCATATTGTCAAGAAGGAATTGGTAGTCTCTAGGTTTTGAGCTATGGGTTAGAATAGGAAAACCTAAATATGTGTCAAAATTGGTGCTCCTTTTTATACCAAGGCTAAAAGTAATGTCTTTTATGAGGGAGTCTTTACAGTTTGGGGAGAAGATAATTTTTGATTTGATAGTATTAATACACTGGCCTGAAAGAGTGCAAAAAAGGTCTAGGCCGTATTTTATGGATTCTCCGGATTTGACATTTGCTTTAGTCATTAAGGTAAGGTCATCTGCAAATAGCAAATAAGATATGCTACGGCAGTTATTCCCTAAGGATATGGGGTCCCATTTCTTAATATCCACTTGGTTATCAATACACTTGGTAAGCATTTCCAAACAAAGAATAAGAATATAGGGGGATATGGGGTCTCCTTGTCTAATTCCCCTACTTGGATGAAAGTAATTTGTGACAGATCCATTAACAATAATAGCAGAGATGCAATTTAGAATTAATTTTGTAAACTTAGGGGGGAAACTGAAGTATTCAAGGGTGTATTGAACAAAAGACCATTCCAAACGATCAAAAGTCTTTTCCAGGTCTATTTTGAGAATCATGTGGCCTTGATATCCCTTCAAAATTTTAAATTTTGAAATCATTTCTTAAATAATGTGGCATTATCAGAACTCTTCTATTTTTCATGAAGCTAGCTTGATAATGACTTAGAAGCTGATCAAGGAAGAGTTTTAGCCGGTTAGCAAGAATCTTGGTAACTAGTTTGTAGATAGTGTTGCATAAGCCAATAGGTCTAAAGTTATTGATGTTATTGGCATTATGGATTTTTGGAATAAGACAGATTAGGGTTTTGTTCAAATCAGGAGGTATGACTTGGGTGGTGAAAATGTTGTGGCAAAAAGCCCTAACAGATTCACCTATTTGGTTCCAATATTTTTGGAAGAAGAAGGGATAGAGCCCATCAGGACCGGGGATTTGAAAAGTTTAAATGAAAAAAATTCCATTTTAATTTCCAAGTCCATTAGGGGTGAGTCTAAAATTCCTAAATTAAGATTGTTTATAGTAAAGCATTTTCCAATGGGGTTCAACCTATTAGCTTGAGAGTGGGAGGTGGTGAATGTTGAGCGGAAATGGTTTTTGACATGGCACATAATTAGAGTGTGGTCATTTATCCAGTTACCATTAGCATCTTTAAAGTAATTTATTTTATTTCTTCTTCTTCAGTTTGTGGCCGAGACATGAAAGAATTTTGTATTTGTGTCTCCTTCATTTAGCCACTGAACCTTGGACCTAAGTTTCCAATAGTCATCTTCAATTCTAAGAATGTCATTGTATTCATTCTTACGGTCAAATTCAAGATTTTGAAGGAAAGTACTTGTAGTATCTCTAGTTGAGTTTTGGATACCTTGTAGCCTGGCAAGTAACTTTCTTTTTTTGCCCATGATGTTGCCAAAAGTGGTGTTCTTCCATTCCATTAATTTATCAATAAATTTAGAGCTCGCTTTAAAATAGTCATTACTATTCCAATCAGTTTTAACAAGAGTGAAGAATTCCGGATGCTTACACCAGTAGGTTTCAAGTCTAATGGGAATTTTTTGATAGACCTATTTTTGGGAATGAGTTCTATTAGGATAGTGTTATGATCTGAATGGGTCCTAGGCAGATGGATTATAGAGATTTTAGGGAAAAGATTAAGCCATTCCTCATTACCAAAGACTTTATCCAATCTTTCTGTGATCAGACCTTTTTTATTATGCCTACAATTAGTCCAAGTGTATTTACTTCCTTTGAAACCTAGATCAAGCAAATTACAATTGTTTAGTTTGGACCAAATATATTTATCTCTTTTATCTTTTATGGGTTTACCACCATATTTTTCGTTAGAAGCTAAAACATCATTAAAGTCACCATCTATTAACCAAGGACCTTTAAAGGATTTGCTTATATTTTATAAGTTGTCTCACATAGTATTTCTAGTAGAAGCACAAGTACTAGCATAGATTGAGGTAAAAATCCAAGGTTTACGTATGGGTGTTACCTCAATAGTTGCATGAATTTCCTGATTTCTACGAACAACATTTTGGACATTGATAATCTCATCCTTCCACATCATAACCATGCCACCTGATTGGTCCTCTGATGGAACTTCAATCATGTCTGTGAAGCCAAAGCTATCAAGCAAAGCTGCATGGTTGGACATCCTAGTCTCTAACAATGTAACAATGCAGGGCCTATAAGTGTCAACCATCTCCCTAAATTTCCTCCTAAAGTAATCATTGTTACCCCCACGAATGTTCTAAATGATAAAGTTAGTTGCACGATTCATTGATGGATTTATCTCTACATGTCCCCTCACCCCATTCTCTTGTATCCCCCATGCGGGCTGCATTCCTTCGTAAGGATGGAACTAATATCATTGCCTTGTTCCCCACTGTTGGATCGTGTGGGGGACGGATATTCATCGAGCATTTGAATAGACCCATTGGACAACTGAGAATGTGCCTCTTCTCGTGCCTTTCCGTGAATAAAAATTTTTTTATTCCGTCTAGGTTTGAGATTTCTTGCATTTTCCCTAAGTTTAGGTTTAGGGGGGCATCGTCCTCCTCTATTTCTGCTTCCACGGACCTGGTATGGGGTCTTCTTTGTGTGGTGGAGATATTGGAGGGGGGGAGGTGGTTGAGGGACTTCCTGGTTCACTTGGTTGCTGTCCCATGGGAGAAATATTAGATTGAGTTGAGTGAACATTTCCGTGGGAAAGAAAGGTAGGTCCAGTGGTGCATTATGAGGGTTTATGGGGTTGAACTGAGGGGGCATATTCAACTGTGCTCTCATCTCTTGGGCCATTTGAGGATTGAGGAAGGGGGCCATCCGATGGATGATGTTGTTGAGCCAAACTTGATTGAGATAATTGTTCATGGCTAATCTCATCCCTTTCGTTATGAGCTGGCAAGATATTGTGTGTTGTGGAGTATCACTATGGCCTCTTGGCCATTGATTGGTACAGTGAGGGATATTGCATGGCCCATAAGCCATAGTTCCATCCAACTAGAGGGTTGGTAATCTTGGGATTGGGGTGGTTGAGCATAAATTATTTAAGGATGATCTTGGGGGTGAAGATGTGGAATGTTTTCCATGTTTAGAGGTTTGTGTTAACGTAAGATTTGGATTAAACATTGTATACTTCATAGGGATGAGGGGATCCTTGGCATTTTGAATGGAAGTAGAAGTATGTAATAAAGTGGTAGTAGGCGTGGGGTGGTAACCGAAGGGAGAGAGCAACATATTGGTGGAGAGATTAAAGGTTGCCTTTTCCAAGCTTGGGTCTTTTGGTTGCTCAAGAATGTCATTTGTAGATGTATTAATTACTTCTTTGTGGCTTTCAAGATGTTTGTCCATTTGGCTTCCATCTTCAATATCCATTGCCATTTGGCTAACATGCGGAAGGGTACTCGATTTGCTAAATCCTATGGAAGGATTTTGTGTGAATTTTTCGGCTAAATCCATATTATGGAAATATTTTTGGTTTATGGAGGGGTGTAGGGTAGTAGAGGAGTGATTATTATCAGGAATACTATTGTCCATGAGGAGATTATTTTACATGGCATTGGAATTATCAATGGACATAGTAGAATTGTTGTCCACGTAGGACTCGTTTATACAAGTGTCCTCTAATCCTAGTGCCAAGTGATTATTTAAATGCATAAATTTATTATTGCAAGGAATGGTATTAATTGTTGAGGTGGTATTTGGTAAAAACATTTGCTTTTTTTGTAAAGAGTGGTTTTTAACTAGGGTAGTGTTTTTATCATTAGTAAAAATAGGTTTAGTATTAGTTTTAGGCAAATAATTAGGCGTGAGAACTTCCTTAGATTCTTATTAGAATTTTTGAGTATTCAAATACTTACCCGTATTGGCATCAAATAATTTAACTGACATACCTGGGTCTTCTTTCATTTTTGTTGGATTATTGAAAGGTTGAGAAGAAATTTTTCTACCTTGATTTCTTTTCTTATTGAAGGAAACTGTGATCCATTCTTTCTCTGTGGCTTTTTCTTTGGTAGTATCTTGAGGATCTTGTCTTGCATGAACAGTGTCTGGATTGTGTTTAATAATATAGTTGCATTGTCCCATAGTGTGACCAAAGCGGCCACAGTTTTTACAAAGAAAGTCCTCCCCTTCATAGTGGATGTGTTGTTTGTGTTGTCCCACAAAGAGGTAGGGTTGCACTGGGATCTCTAGAAAGATTTCAACACAAATTCTTGCATATCGGCCTCTCATCATTGTTGATGTGCATGTGTCTATTTTCAGTAGACGACCAATAGCATTACCTATTTACTCAACAAATCCATTGGAAGAAATGGAGGTTGGACAAATGCCCGAAAAAATTACCAATGGAATTATTAAAATCTCTCTATATAAGGAGGACAAAAACCGTATTTATGAACCATGGAAACATTCCATCATACTCAAGCTAGTTGGTAAACGGATGCTACACCAATGCCTAAAGAGAAAAATCCAAGAGCTCTGGAATCCAACAGAGAAGTTTTCCCTAATTGACCTTGGGGAAGATTACTACATCATCAAGTTTTTGAAGAAAGAGAATATGGATAAGGCAATCCATGAAGGCCCATGGTTCATAAATGGGTACTTTTTTTCCATTTCAAAATGGAAACCAAATTTGTGGCAATAATGGAGATATTAACTACATCTGCCGTATGGGTTAGGCTTCCACAACTATCAACAGAGTTCTATGAGTCTACCCCTTTTGGCACATCTTTTAGTGCATAACGAAATGACTTAGACTTAATATTCGTGTGCACCGATCCTCTCTAATTGTTCTATAACTTTCTCATATGTTTCACGACATGATCTCGTTGATCATTTATGTCATTACTGTCAAATTAGTCCTACTATATTTCACAAGTATATTAAATATGAAACTCATCTTATAAACTAGAAAACTAGAAATTTAATTGTGTGTATCAAAAGGGATGATAAAGCTTATAAAGGCTATACGAGTTCTAATTGATAGATAAGGCAGATTCTTAAAAGAAAAAAGTAAAACGACCATGAGTCTATATTTAGTTCTATTTAACAGGCAAAGGAAGTATGCTTATGCATAAATATACTTGCAATAGTCGAAATGATAGTTAGACAAATTTGGAGTAGCAAATATGCATGATTAGATATTGATACTAGAAGAGTCAGGTGTATGCCACAATTAAAATGAGGAATATTAGTTAATCAATTACAAATACATGCATCGAGAGAATCTCCTAAAATACTAGAGCTGGCTTTATCTTGAATATTCTGAATCCATTAGTTACTTATCAGGATAGCTAAACCAGTAATAAGAACTGTAATAGGGATCAACGACTAACTCTTGCTCTACACCTCCATTGTCTTATTAGGATAAATAATTTACTGGACATATTTCTACCAGTGAGTTGGAGGAAAGACTGAGGGTGAGCTAAACGTAAGAGAGGTTTGTTGGCAGTTCACACGACAATGTCAATATATGAGGCTTGACGGAGCTATTTTTCAGGATATTTGCATCAGAATTGCACTCTCTTTACTTATTATGCACAAGCAGTGGTCACACAAAGTAAGAGTATACAACAATAACAACAACAACAACAACAACAACAACACTAACCTACTGTAATCACACAAGTAGGGTCTGGGGAGGATAGGATGTATGCAGTATTACCCCTACCCTGGAAGGACAAAGAGACTGTTTCCAATAGACTCTTCGCTAATGAAATAAAACATCTCTAACAACTAGGGAAAATCATTTTCAATGTCACTCCTAAAATTTGATCAAATTAGATAATGATATTCAAAATAAGTAACCAATAGATTTCCTCATTCCTGCTCTCTAACAATCACACTAATCCTTGCTCTCTAACAATCACACTAATCCCACTGACATCCAGTATAGGCACCCAAAATGATGATGCAACTTGCCAGAAGTCCAACAAGATAAAAATAGAAGATAATACCACATAAGGGGTCATAATTTCAAATATTAACCCCAAAATCATGAAACCCAAAAACATGTAAGCTCATATGCCGACTCTTTTGGAATGGAGATTTCTTAAAAGAAGCTCCACTTAAAAGTGTAAACAAACATGAGAAGCTCACAATCCCATAAATCTAAAATCACACACTTTGATGGAATGTGGGAGATTATAACTTCAGATATATTCTCAAAAAAATATAAATCCGAGAACATTCGCTGGTATCAAAGAAGAAGAAGAATGAAAAATAAAGAAGAAGCAGCAGCACATCATACCATGTATCAATAACCAAACATTACATAAACAAAATTATTGTTGAACGATTAAGATATATAGAAATACCTTATAGCTTTAAGGAAGTGCTGAAACATCTCAGTAATGAGCTTATCACATTCTAGATCCAACATGACAACACATTACCTTACCTTGGCCACTGTCTCAAGGATCAACATCTTTTACACAAAGAACTTAAAATTTGGGGATTAGGAACTTTTCTATTTTAACCCTTCTGAATCCATTAGTTGCTTACCAGGATAGCTAAACCAGTAAAAAGAACTGTAGTAGGATCAAAGACTTTACATGGTCAAAATGCTTTGGTACAGAAAGACTAAAATTTTCAATGTTTGCTTGCAGAATCCTAGTTCTTAACTCCTTTTGTCTCATTGAAAAATTCAGAAACAGAAACCTAATATAGGATTACCTTGTAGAAATCAGGAACATCAAAAATTACTAGAATCTCTCACAAGCTAAATTGATTAATTTGTTACGCCATTTTTTCCAATTCGTGTCACTGATTATGTTTTAGTTTTAATAACTTATTTATCTTTGGAATTAACATCTCTTAAATAGGTAATGCACCAATTGTAAGCAGTAGTTCTTTTCAGAAAGAAGAAGAGTTCCAACAAGTTCTCATAAACTACAGACTAATACAGAAATTCAAAAAGTTAGCGATTTTTATGTTGTACTTAACATTCAAGAACTATAGACTAGTATACAAGATCCACAGTTCACCTTCACAGTTCTTTGATGAAATAATAAAGCCTACAATAGTACCAAGTGCCTATCGAATATGGTATGCAATTAATCAACCATTGAATGCAATGATGTAAGCTCACATATATTTTATTTCATTTGTGAAAGAAGAAATGGAGAAAACAAATCAAGAAATTAATGCTTTAAATCATTATCGTAACAGCTTCCCACATGTGTTATAGCTTATATTCTCGATATCTGCCCATGAGTGTACGCGCAATGGACACATATTACGATCACGGACCAATATACCTAAGTGTCTCGTAAATGAGGTATGATGCTTTCCAACAACCCTATTGTGGTAGAAAGTGACGCGCAACTTTTCTCCAATGTTGAGTCCTGCAACATTTTTACACCTATTTGTTCCTCTCACTTTTTTTACCTTTTCATATTCACATGGCCCTACAAATTTCAATTAAAATCAAATATAAAAATAGTTCTTGTACAATAGCAACAAAAAAATATTATATGTTGAGATAATAAAATACATATTTCACTTCTCTGAGTGCCCTGCATCTCTTCTTCTTCATGAGGAAAGGGAGTATCACCTTCCAATATTTGATCAAAATCAGGAGGCGCAACATTTTCTCCAACTTTCAGTCCTACAATATTTTTACACATATTTGTTCCTCTCCCTTTTTTTACCTTTTCAGATTTACATAGCCCTGCAAATTCCAATTTAAGTCAAATATGAAAATAGTTCTCGTATAATGACAAAAAAAAATCTTATAGCTTGAGATAATAAAATACTTATTTCACTTATATGAGTGCCCTGCATCTCTTCTTCTTCATGAAGAAAGGGAGTATCACCTTCCCATGCTTGATCAAAATCAAGAGGTGCAGCACTATCATTATGAGTTAGCTTATTCAGATCAGAAGCTAATACATTAAAAGCTTTACTTTTGCCAATTAAACCTTGTTGTTCAGCATTTACTCTTACAGAACCAAATGCTCTGAAGCTTTGCCCTCGTCCCCTTGCTAAGGTACTAGGTGGAACGTACACGTGCTTAACAGTCTTCGAACTTGATTCCATTTTAGACTTCTGATATTTTGATAGATCCATGTCAATCTAGCACAAAAACATTGAGTAACACATGCCTATCATGTCAGTTTTATCATATATGAACATATGAAGATCTTTGAAAGAAGCTAGGAAGTTAGATGGCCATAGACAACAGTAATGAAGAAAATTTACAGAAACATGGCGCATAGAAACCTGAAGTTAAACAAATATTTAGCAAGTCAGATTCATCATATAGAGTATATAATCAGATAAGAGAGAATCTACAGGTATAGTTTTAGAAACCTTTTCTGAACTTGTAAATCAAATGGAATCCAGTACAAAACTTTCCTTATCACAATTGAGTTGCCTACTAAATATAAAGGAGTTGATAAATATCAAACCTTCATGAGTTCTTTTCCTTTTTCGTGGTGAAGAATTATCTAACTCCTCTAAATCAGCAATATTTTCTTGTAAAATCTCAAATGTATCACGAGGTTCAACCTTTCGTACAACATGCCAACCTTTATTGGAAAGATCGTCAAAGTAAAAAACTTGTGATGCTTGGTTGGCTAATACAAAAGACTTGATTGTTTTCAAAAAATCGTTGGCAGTTAACACTTACAAAGCCATATTCATCTATTTTAACTCCCCTTTCTTGGTCATACACATCAAACCACGTACATCAAAATAAAATTATTCTTCCTCCACCAATAAATTGTAGTTCTAGAATATTTGTCAATTCTCCATAGTAATCAATGTTTTTATTCTCTTCATCTGTCTATCCAACTACAACCACCCAGCAGTTCTGAGTTCTCAAACCTTTATCATAATCTTGCACGTGAAACCTATATCCATTAATAAGGTAGCCACGATGACCTGTCACATATGTCGTGGGACCACGTGACAATGAGAGCAAATCTTCCATTTTCTTACTATCATTGCATTTGTGTAATCCTGTAACCTATCAAGATCAAGTACATAGTTTAGCAAATAATATTTACATACATGGTTTGAAAAATATTAATGTTAACTAGTACTCACCTTTTCTTTTAACCAACTAATGCATTTCCTATCAGAATTTTCTTGAGAGGTATCAACTGGAGTTAGTGACAACTCTCTACAAATAATAAAATATAACAACATTTCATTTAAATGAAAAAAATAGAGAAGTATATAAAAGTAAATTATTATAACAATCCATTACTTACTAAAGAAGTGGTTGAATTTTATCACAATTCTTCAAAATATAAAAGTGTGCTTGCTCCAGTTCGTTTGAATCAAGTTTGTGTGGTTTGCCGCCTCTTAAAGCTCTTCCGGGTTGACAAAAAATTTGTTAAACTTCTATCTGATTCTATAATACCACTATCATAATTTCGTTCAAGACGATTAAACTTTGTTTCCATTGTGTGTGTATACCTTGAACATAAGGTCATACATTCAGTTGCTAAATATCCCTCTGCAATGAAACCTTCTGCGCAAGCCCTGTTACGAATAAATGGTTTCATAAAGTATATATATCGCTCCATTGGATACATCCATCGATATTGACAAGGTCCAAATATCTTAGCTTCATTAGCTAAATGAATTGGCAGGTTCTCCATGACATATAAAATATAGGAGGGAAGACTTTTTCTAGCGTGCAGTCAGTTATTGGGATTTGGGCATCTATCTGCTCTAATTCATCCACACTTAAATATTCTGATCCAAGCACATTGAAAAATAAAGACAACTCAATAAGCGGTCCACCCACAGATTTGCATAGCATACGCCATAGAGCAAGTGGGAGTAAATATTGTAGAAGAACATGGCAATCATGACTTTTTAAACCTGAAATTTTGCGATCTTTAAGGTTGACACACTGGGAAATATTTGATGAAAATCCATCTGGGACCTTTAAGTTCTTTAAGAAACTGAAAAACTTGTGCTTCTCTTCAAGAGATAATGTGTAACATGCTGTTGGTATGTCATATTTATCCCCAGTTCTTATCGGATGCAATTCTTTCCTAATGTTCATTGCTTGCAAATCCAACCGAGTGTTTCTGGTGTCTTTGGTTTTTCCTTTGATATTTAAGATTGTCCCCAAAATATTATCATATATATTTTTTTCAATGTGCATTACATCTAAGTTATGCCGCAATAAACGAATTGTTCAATATGGGAGATCAAACAAAATACTCTTCTTATTCCAATTATCACCCCTACTCTCATATGATATTTTAATCTTCTTCTTTGGATCATTCATTAGTAGTAACCCATCTAAATCAGCCATTTGATCAAGTATATCATCACCAGACAACTATTTTGGTGGTAATCTTCACTCATTAGTGTCATCAAATGACGCTTTATCATTCCTCCATTTGTGATTAAGAGGAAGAAAGCGTCTACGGCCCATATAACACTATTTTTTACAGTTTTGTAAGCGAATTGAGTGAGTTTCTTTATTGCAACACGGGCATGCATGTTTTCCATTCGTGCTCCATCCAAACAAATTTGCGTATTCTAAAAAGTTATTAATGGTCCATAACAAAGATACATGTAACATAAAGTTTGGTTTAGTTGACGCATCAAAAGGTCCCCACTCCAGATTCTCACAATTCCTTTAATTCCTCTACCGAAGGCTGGAGATAAACATCAGCATCTCCAAGACTCTCAGGACCAGTAATAATCATCGACAAAATAAAATTTTCTTTCTTCATGCATAGCCATGGTGGTAAATTATAAGGAATAAGTACCACAAACCAAATGCTATATGGAGTTTTGAAATTTCCAAATGGTTGTAAACCATCACTAGCAACTCCAAGTCGAACATTACGAGGCTCGGATGCAAAAGAATGATGAAGCTCATTAAATGTTTTCCACGGTGCCTCATTATTCCATCATCAACTCTTTTGTCATGATTCCATCTCATCAGAGAAGATATTTTTGAGGACAACCTGGCAAGTTTGATACATCCGGCAATAAATCTTCCTTCAAGAGCTTTAACAACATTGTAAATGACGTATTACTCCAATTACCAATACTTTTAATATGCAGCAACTTTACTAAAGTAGAAAACTTAGAAACTTTTGAATCTTGGTGCAATGGTTGCTCAAAATCCTTTAAGATCCTATAGAATCATTTTGCTTCAATATTTGGTTCCTCCTCAAACAACCCATCACCACCATTATTGTCTCCTTCAAAATTGGGATACAAATCTCTTAAAATTTCATGTATTTCATCCTCATCATCACCCTCTTCAATGATATTATCATCTACAAATTCATAATTTAAAGAGTACTCACCTAATCTCTCCCCATGGTAATACCAAACGGTATAATTTTGGACTACCCCGTGTACTATTAAATGTGATCTAACCAGCTCACGTGTTCCTGAAATTGCATTACAACATTTGACGCATGGACAACGTATTTCACGTGTTTCTCCCAATCTTTTAAAAGCATAATCCAGAAAGTTCCCCACCCCAAGTATATAAGCGTTATCAAGTCGATCATGAATAAGTTCCATCCATCGCTTATCAGGTTCTATAATCTGGTGCATACACAAAATTAATATACTTATTTACTCAATCAGAAGAAAATTAGTATAGCAATGAACAAGAAATGAACATAAGCGAACAAAACCATATTAGTCACATTTACTAAGGAATATTAGTCAATCTACTTTCGAAGATTATTTTTATTATCCATTGAACAATTTCTCACGTCCACCATTTCACTGGCTTATAACCCAAGTAACATCCTTAATATTTTTACAATAAAGGATGAATAAATATGTTAAATTTCTAGTACTCTTGATAATTGAGAATATATTTTGGTAATTATTTTATAAATAAATAAGCTACAATCAGGAAAACTAAAAGAGAATTTACTTTGTGTTGATAGTGTGGTTGTTGGATAAGAAAATAGTACCTTAAATTACCTTAGAATCTAATCTTGGTATAGAAACTAAAGAATGCTCTATCTTTTATTTGTTCTCTTACGGCAGTACACTCCATCTCTACAACTTCTAACAAAGAAAAATCTATATCCATTACCCCTTGGCAAAAGATCATAACTAGACAATACAGAGAACCTTTGTAAGAGTAAATGTAACAACATTAAAACTATCTAAAATCTAAAGTCAATAGAGAGCTATAACGAAAGTGTTAGTGTTATCTAATAGAGGTGAGGAATCTAAAGGCAATCACATCCATAAGGAATAATATTTTTTACTGATATACCACTCACCAATATTTGATCTAATGAAGTATTATTTACAGATGCACGGAGAAAAAGAAAACATAAATAAGCAAATAATGCATTCTGGAATATTCATACAACAACAAACCCAGTATAATTCCATAAGAGGTTGTTTCTGATAGACCCTCGGCAAAATAAACCAACACAATAGAGAAATTAGTTATAAGGATCTAAAGCTTCAAATTAATGTAGTAGCATATGCTAGACTTAAAAAGATCAATATAGCAAGTTGCCTCGCGGTAAAAAAAAAAAAGAAATATATATAGAGAGAGAGAGAGGGAGAGAGACTCGTATATGCACTTTCTTGACCAAATCTAAACATTTTCATTGGAAAAAAAATACTTAAGTAAAGACTTTCTTTATCTTCTAAAGGAATGGACCTAAAGCAAAAGCAACTCTAAAATCTGTAAAAAAAAATAGTAAAAAGCCGTATGGGTCAACACACATATAGAGTTGAGTATTAATTAACTTGTAACCTATTTGCGAAAGGACGAAATCACTATTTCAAATAAGAACGTCACCTCCTCACACTGTAGAAAGCAAATCAGAATTTATTTTTAATCATTCCTATAAAATGTTAATTAGCTAAACCACAAAATCGTGTCATGAATGATTGAAGAGAACAGAGAGCACAACAAACAATAGCAGGGCAAATCCCCTCCTCCCCCC